>MU872137.1:0-11510 GCA_036418205.1 Ostertagia ostertagi | reverse complement strand
CGAAGCCTTGGGCAACCAGGGCGTCCCTACTGTGTACATCAAGACGCTTCGGGAGCTCTACAGCAACTTCACGACCAGAATCTCACCATTCTACAAGGAGGTCATAATCAACATCAAGAGAGGGGTTCGACAGGGCGACACCATTTCGCCCAAACTCTTGAAGGTCCACGCCCACCTCTTCGATTCCTGCAGTCCTTCCTGCCCTAACCTACGCCTCAGAGACTTGGACTCTGCGCAGGCAGGACGAGCATGCGGTCAGCGTTATCCAACGCGCTGTCGAGAGGACGATGCTAGGAGTAACCCTATACACGCAAGTGCAGAGGGGAATCCGGAGTTCCGAACTACGCCAACGATCGAAGATCAGGGACGCTGCCGTTTTCGCCAAGGAATCGAAGATAAGGTGGGCCGGACACGTCATGCGATTTTGCGATGACCCTCGGGACGTCAAACGAACACCTGGACGACCGCCGGCCCGATGGTCAGACTTCTTCACGAAAGCTCTGAACGAAAGGAATGAAGGACTTCGTGTCCCTCGAGCGAGGAGGGTCCACTGGACAACTCTGCACGCGACAGGGACGAATGGAGACGTTGCTGGCGCCCGCTCGAGCAATTCGATGATCAACGGGACGACAGGTGATACAGGTGATTATTGCACAGAGGTAGACAAAATTTCAGAAACCGACCAAATGGCGAGCAAAAACGCGGCAGTAGTTCGAAGAAGGGAGAAGTGGTGACTGTAGTGCTACTGTGCAAAAAAACTGAATAAGAAAATTTATTCTCTCTCTAAAGCCTCCATTTTCTCGGAAACAGGCTCGAATATGTTGTGGAAACGCGCCGACATTTAACCCACTCCATACCTTTCACACAGGTCCTGCAAGGAACTGAGGTCACGAAGACCCTACGCATTCCTGAAAAATGCTCCCTACGAAGAAGAAGCGGCGCGATGAACTGATGAGTAGTCACCAACATTTGCACTGGCCTTGCGCGATTCAGCGCTAGCTTACCTTCCGCCTTAGGTGTTATATTATACATGCTAGTTGAAGGTTTCACAATTCTGTGATCCTCTAAATACTTTCTGAAATGGCTTTCTGGTCAAATTCAGACGATGCAAGACGTCTGTCGCTCCAAATCCTCGACAGTACAAGTCATCAATGTAGAGGTAAGCCAACACAAGCTTCATCGTTCGAGCATCTCCATCATTTAAGTTTTATGAAATGCCTAAAGTTCCGTAAAAGCCGGAAGGAGGGTAAATAGAAGAAGAACCGAAAAAGCTTTTCGAAGAAAAAGAGCACCTAGGTGGGTGGTAGATACTTGATTTTCAAAATCATTTGCCCCACACTGTACTACTGTGGTTTTGTGGTTCTAAAAGAAGGCATTGTAACCAACGAGGGCACGACTGAGGTAGGAGAGGCACTATACAATGTAACTTCTACGATTACTTCTTTTGACTCTTGTCTTTCAATGTAGTTTAGCGTTCTTGCTCATATTACACATAGATCTGTTTCCTTTCATTATCTACGCCAATCTGATTACTTCTCGGTTGATTCTGAAACCGATTTAGGTTGTTAAACGACATCAAAATATTTTCATAGACAACATGAGCTGTCAAAATCCCCAATGAGATGACACACCTGAGAGGTCCGACAGAGTGGTTGAAAGATGTCGTCATCAATTTGCTAAATATAGCACATCCGTTACCGTCACATTTCAGCTCTCTATCATGATCGATCGAGGAAATTACACGCTGCTCTAAGCTAAAGCTCTTATGAAAGACACCTTTCAGTTTGCCAACGATCGTATATGGCGTAAGGCGGTGAGAACAAGGGACAAACTTATGCCTGATTCTGAAGGACATCTTGAAAATCTTTTGCAGCGAAGCATCCATCCACCTTACCATCCCATGTAGGCGCTGCTCAACCAGCGACGAAATTGGGACAGAGATGAATTCCACATGTAACTGTACCTTTCAGGGAATAAATAAGCTAGACCATCATTTTTTGCCTAACTGAAACCCACTCCGCGGACAAAATCTTGATTTTCTAGGTAGGATTACCAATTGCTGTTGCCGCTATCTTATAATGTGCAGAATAAAGCATCTTATAACGAGGATATCTTCAAGATGACCTGCCATAATTCGTTAGATGAAATGCAGATGGTCATTGCTGAGAAGTCTGGAACCCTGGACATACTTCGCATGATGCTTCTCTACTGTGTCTTACTGTTGGGATTCTAATATGGGAGTGAGGTTTTGTATTGTCACCGATTATCACAAATCTCGAACTAATGTTTCCGAAAAAAGAACACGGATTTGGTGAGCAGAGCCTTACAAAAAGAACTCTAATTTGACAAGACGCTTAGTAGCAAAACCAGTTTCCTTGCTTGTTCATTTTCTTGAAACATCCGTTAAATTTTTCAATATCTGTAAATTGGGTGGATGCGTGGCGCAGTTGGAGTAGCAGTGAGGTCCTGAAGCCGAATAAATCTATTCCACCGTAACAACCTGTATGGCATAGCAACAACAACACGGAATATACAAACATGCCCAGGTTAAGACCGAACACGGAATATCTATTAGCTCTCAGCCATCAGCTCCAAGCAATTCTTCCGGCAGAGAAACCCGATAAATCATTTTTGCTTGAATATAACGGGGGAACGAGGCGCAGCTTGATCAAGGAGATTGTGGTGTTTCGTAAAAGAGACATGCGCCATTTTTCCAACTGGTGATAGCCACTAGGGACGTCCAGCGTCAGTAACTCTATCTGTAGTGTTTTGAACACAAGTTTTTAATGTTTTGGTGCGTTCTTCCGGGGAAATGTCGCATCTTTCGTTCACAGAAAGTCATCAATAACCTATGGTCCCTACTGAACCTGTTGTAAAAAAAACCAGGAAACTCCTGCCTTTACTGACGTCTCTAGGTTGAAAATAAAAAGTTTTCGAAACTTTCGACTCTTGAGAACCTTTGTCTCCTGAGCAATTTGCTTAGAAAAGGATTCATCACATAATTCTATCAACAGCACGAAACAGAGTGGTGAAAGCACTGTGAAAGAAACACACCTCAAAACCCATCGCTTTGATCGTTTCCGGAGCAGTGACAATTTCTCTTTGGTTTGGTCGACTTGTTGCTGCTTAAGTAGCAGTATTGAAAAAGTAATCAATCAACGAGTCAACTGAAGCGCTATTCGTATGGCCAAACTAAACAGCTACTTAATTTCATAGTCACTGAAAGTGTCTTCATGCTCGCGTTCAATTATTTGCATATGCATATTTATTATATTTGTAGCTTCAAATGATATTGTAGCGAATTCTTTAAGGGGGGGAGAGAAGGACCAGATCTGCTGTCAGAACGATGGTGCCCTTATAGTTTGAAATCTTCACTGGAATCGTTTTCATAACTAGTCCTGTCCATGACGTGAACTATGGTTTTCTCTCTAGGTTCGCTTTCCACTATTTAGTTGACGTGAGACCAGACATACCGCCCTTTTTTCACCGTACTGTGTGACACCCTATTCGTCGCAGCATCAACACAAGATCAATTGTCATGCCTAGCGAAATCTCTTCGGCTTCTGGCGCAAGCAAATCGATTTGGGACTTTCGAATAGTGGAAAAAAGCTGATTCGACCAGTTAAATGGAATGCTCGCCATAACAGCATCTGGTCAATACGGATTATTCTGGAACACATCTCCTCTGATGCTGAAAACATTACCGGCTTACGAAATTTCGGTTCGCTTTCGATTGCCTACCTTAGGCCGATGTCAGACTTTGCGAATCGCGCGATTCGCTAGCGTCTGCGGTCGCGTCGCGGCCAGTGAATCACTCAATTGGCTGGTACCGCAACGCGACCGCGGACGCTAGCGAATCGCGCGATTCGCAAAGTCTGACATCGGCCTTACTGCCCTCCCCCCCACTCTATTCCAGCAAACACGTAGTATTCCACACAAATAGCACATTTTGCTACTGTCAGGTTTAAAATCAGTTAGTTAGCACGAACACCCGGGCCAAAGAGCTTGTTCAAAATCCTCTGTAACCTACTCTTAGCGTGCATGGCAGCAGGAGGTGATGTCGTTGTCGTAGTAGAAGTAGGAGTGGTAAATAACAGCCGAGTTGTTTCGAGTATTTCTGGAATAGCTGGAGTAGTGACATGAAAACATGCAAAACAGATCTTTAGAATCGGAGAGGTACAACGCTGAACGCCTTAGAAGTGTTTCTACTTCGAAAAAAAAAAAAAAAAGAATGATTGAATGTTTAAAATTCTCCACTGTACGTCATTTCTAGAGCTTAGCAAAGCTTCAAACCTGACAGGCACATTGCGCGTTCATGTAATTAGGGAAAATGTTGGTGGGGAGGCATCATGGCCATCATACTTTTTGACTATGATTATCGCGGACAAGCACATTGAGAAACCATCCAACGAAACAGTACTGTTCTATGAGCTTCCTTCCCCTCTCAGAAAAAAAATCGCTTAGGCGGGCAAGACCATATGCTACTTAAAGAATGTGATTGAAAGAAAAAATTATTCGTTTGATAGACAGTTCGTGGGGCGAAAAAACTCGTACTCGAAGCTAGGAAAACGTTATTTTCGTTCAATTTTCCGCCATCTATCACAAATGTTGTGACGGGAGCGCTTCACTCTGGTTCTTAGCTCGTCATAGGTACTTATTTCAGCTATCCAGCCTACAGCGATATGTTTCAATCTTCCACTGGATCCTATTCTATTGACCGTTCTGTCTATACTCTGTTTCATGCAGCCAGAAATCCACGTGGCACACGTGGCTAAATTCTCGATGAAAAGGTGACATCACGTGTGCTCAAAGATGTTCTTGAATCGATGCCACGTTAATGCCACGTCAATTTCTGCAATTGCACAATTTCTGGTCATTTGAAGGCGAGGTATCTTCTAAATTGCACTTGATCCCTTTCGATCCTTTACGATCGATGGCCCGGCCACGCAGTAATTCTTTCCATGCGCCCCTTTGGCTCCACCTATTAGGGTTGTCTCAGAAGTTCGTGCACATTTTGAACTATTTTTGAGCCCACTCTAATTCAATTACATGCATTATCTACCACCAATATTACACCATCACTATCAGTGACTTGCTATCAACGGACCAGCGAGAAGAGTGGCCGCTCAACTCCCAGAAGGCTGCCAGCTAAATAAATGCCAGTGAGACGATTCTTGCAAGTGCTTTCATGTTGGGATCGATTTTCTTTTTACTCGCCCAAGTAAATGAGCGAAGGCAGAACATTTCTTTTGGAAATAGCGCTATACTACGCTGCATTCGATAGATGTGGGTAGGACTGTTTTCAGCTGAGATTCAAATTTAGTTCGCTATTTTTTGAGGACGTGTTGGTCTCAGGCCCCCGTCGTGTAGCCGGACATACTTGTTGTGTTTGAGACCGCTGCCGTAGTTCTGGGCTGAGCCAACTTGATCACAATACTTGACTGACTTCATGCTTGGGACGAGAAAGAACGTTTCCGTGGGTAAACTGAGAGCAGTAACAGCAAGGTGGAGTTATCGACCATGTGGTGAAATTTGTTATCTTTGGCCTCTTCTGCCTCTTATTGCCGTGATGATGGTCGTTCTCCAAGTCCGCGGTGCCACCTGGAAAGCTGCTCACTCTGTTGTCGACTGAACGCCGACCACGGACATTATACGAATGACAGGCAGACAGGCCCCCTGCACAGAGCCGTGCTACGAACTACCCAAGCTACCATCCACATATGTCATGTCGACTACCAAGTTATCTCGAGCTAATGACTACGGCGTCCGCAAAGCCGAGCGCGAGTAGTGAATAAGTACCCGCCGGAGGGTCTCGGGTCGAAGCGAGCAGCCGCGAGGACGTTCAGGCTTAAGTCCACGAGTACCGCGAGTGTTGCTTCGTGCCGTGTGGGGGTGTCACGAAATGAGGCACTGTCTCACAGCGCCCCTGTAGCGGCTTTGTCTTTACCTCGCGGCGCACTATGGTATGCTGACCAGAGTTAAGGACCATGCAACTCCCTTTGCCTACCGCGACTCACAGTAGTTCCGTAAATACATTCTTCATAACAAGTGCAGTCAGATTATTGAAGAATCTCACGCCTCCGCAGATGCTTCAACATCGCATTCTTCACGACACCGAGCGAGAGCCTATACGACCGCTGCGCACTCTGACCAATAAGCAGGACGTAAGGTGGACCTACAAAAGTAAATGCACGAAGTTGACAAAAACGCTATCGGAATCCAAAGAGCTGTGGACCTCGGCCATTAACATCAACGTATAGAGAGCCAACAGGTAGCCTGCACAGACTCACAAATCAAACAGACCGACAACGGCAATGCCCAGGTGCGCTTAACTAGAGAAGCGAGTTTTACTCCCCTGGCGATAAAGTCTGTTAAAGCAAAAGAGAATAATCCATTTCTGTATCATTAACAATTAATAACTATGAACCACAAACAGTCAAGAAGAAAAAAAACAAATGTAACCGAAAAAAGCCAGACAAAAGATACTTTCACAAACCAAACAAAACCCGGCTTCACAATCGCTTCTTGCGCTCAGTAAAGGCATACAGGAAGCAGAGCGGGTGCGAAAACAACACTTAATGCTACTTTCCTCAATGTCCACATTGAACCTCAAAGAAGGGAGATAAGACAAGAAGTGCACGGCATTATAAATCGCTACACTTTGTGTCCTCTTCCATGGCATAATTAGATAGATGGGGGACGAAGGACTTACGGCAATATGAGATAGCACGAACTTTCTGAAAAGAATAAACCTAATAAACATACCAATCTGAGGTCACGAGTGATATGTTTTGAAGGCTTTGATTTCTTTTCAGAGGAAATAAATGTACTACGTGAAATTGAACCTAAGAAAACGAAAACCTTGAAATGTACAACACTAAACGATTTCTTGAGCCGATCGCGAACAGAACACATTACTATACACCCGTGAAGGAAAAAGAAATTTTTCCGAATGAGGACGACTTCAATATCCAAAGCCAGCATACAAAATCAGTTACGATAGAATGGTAGAATAGATAAAGCGAATTGACAAAGATTAACTATTGGCAATATCTAAATTTCATAACCTCCAAATCACGGCGCTACCATTAAAATATTCCCTATTTACGCGGAAAAGGACAAACGGACCACACACAATCGAGATAGTTTCGACACATTATATCGCACAATGGACAAGGTATCCAAACCTAATTTAAGAAAACATAGTTGGAGAAACAAGAACCAGTAATTACCTCGATAGACGAAGTTTCAGTTTCAAATCAATCGATCCAAGAAGTTTTCGAATCCACCTTTAAAGTTGTCATTGCCACAATAGTGGCGTTCTAAAAAAGTCTGGTTACCAAAAAGCAAAACAAAAAATATTCATCCATGCTCCGACACTTTTATGTAACCTAGAACCAACCACACCGAAACAGAGCATTTTGTTCCTGAACAAGTTGTAGTTTGCTATTATTCCAACCAGCAAATAGGTATATAGAAATATTGGGGTAGAAATTTCCATTCAGCCTAACGTAGATTCAACAAAATCTCGCTCGTAGTACAAAGGCCGACAAAAGCGTTTCCGGAACATTCAGATGCTTTCTACCCGCAAAACAGGAACTTGAATATCCCTTGGCAATAGTGACCTCCAATAGACTATGACGAGCGGATCTACACAAAGGCTTAACTCATGTCAACACCCCCAACTACCGGATGAGCGAAATTAGTCAATACTCGCTCAGCCCGCTCAGAAAAATTAGTTCAAATGAAACACCAACCAAACACAACAAAACACAAAAACCAAACCCAAAACCACCAACCCCAAAAAAAAAAAAGACCACCACAAAAACAAACAACGCCACAAACCAAACGCACCCAAAAACCCTCAACCCACAACAACCCCCAAACCCACACACAACCCAACCCAAAAATAAAAACACAAACCACACCATAAAAAAAAAAAGCCCACAACAACACAATACAAAAAGCAACAACCCACACAAAAAACACAAAAAAAAACAAACCAATAACACCAAACAAAAAATAGAAATCAATGTCGGACAAGGAGTCGGAGAGAAGTGGTAGACCGCTAAAGTGCAGGTCTCTGCAACTGGTCAATAATTGACCAGTAAAGTGATCAGGGCGGCAACGCGTACTGCCTGTGGTACAGAGTTGAGCGGGAAACCCCCTATAAAAGGGGCCAGGGTCTGTGATCGGGGTTCTACTAAGTTACTCATCGTCTCGTTATCCTCATCAGGAGGAGGCAACTTATTCTTCCCGGATGGTGGCCTGTGTGGCCGAGCGATCTTGCTGTAGCTTAGTGATGCTCCCTAGTGGCCTGTGTGGCCGAGATCCTTGCTAGCTTAGTGTCTAGTGCCCTGTGCTGGCCTGAAACCCCTCCCAGTTCAGGACAGTGGCCTGTGTGGCCAGAACTCTGACTACCCAGTGCGTATAAGTGGCCTGTGTGGCCAAACTCTACCCCCAGCAGTTCGAGTTGCCGTTCCACATTGTCCTCGTGAGTGGTTGACGTCTCTCCGACTCTCATCAGCGACCGTGCTACTTGATCATGTTTTTTTATCGCCTTATTATGCATATGTGTTTTGTCATTAATGTACGCTAGTCATTTTTAAGGTAAAATTTACAGTTCTCCTGTCTCAATTGTTGTTCTTGCCATATTGACCGTTGAAACGGAATAAAGTCTAGTTGGTGGTTGACATGTTATCGGATTGAAATCCGAAAATAGAAATGAGACCAACCCGAGATCGAAACTGCAATGAATCAATAAAAAGCAAAGTGGATACGTGCACAAAGTGCATTACTTCCTCGATGTATAGCCGCCACAGAGAGAGAAGATATAGGCAAGGAATAATCAGGCCGGAAGCCCAATCAACATCAGTTAGATAGATGTGAATAGGTAAAGGTCGAGTACTATTGGATCTTTCCTAACCTCTGCATCAGCGCATCCACTTTATACCTATTTACGCGGAAAGGATAAACGGTCACAAACGAGTGTCCGCACTTTTTGGAAATGGGGCATCGACCTTGAAGAAAAACAAGTTGTAAGAAAAAAGAAGTACTACCTGGTAAGACGAAGGTTTCATTCGAATAATCGATCCAGAGTTTCCGAATCCCCTTTAGTTGTCTTGCCACACAATAGGGCTTCTAAAAAGTCTAGTCACAGCAATATTCTCCATGTCCGCCTTTCTTGAAACCTGGGCATTTGTTCTTGAACAGTTAGTTGTTGCTATTATGCCAAACAGGTTTGATATGGTGGAATTTTTATTCAGCCTAACGTTTCGACAAATTCGTCGTTGTCAAAGGCCTGAAAGCGTTCCGAAACAATCGAATGCTGCTTACCCGCCTAACATGAATTGGCATTTGGCCAAGTGCCACCCATTCTTATGAACCGAGCGGAATCTATAACAATAGGTTACTCACCTCAACTCCACCAGTGCCAATACTCGCTCAGCCTCCCTCAGCGACTTGTAATATCAGTAGAATAAATGAGACCAACCGGTCGTGCACTGCTTATAAAGAGTGTACGTGCAGTGCATTACTTCCTCGCTATCATAGCTCACAGAGAGGGATATAGGGCAAGAAGTCGGCAGTTATGGAGATGCATTCATTTCTGTTGTTGTTCATAAGGCAGCGCAATCCATGCATGACAAAATCATACAAAGAGTGTACAGAAGAGTATGATGAGAGTAAAGAATACCAGTGCTGTCGGACTGTGGATCCCGTATGCTTTACCATTACTTGGTTGTCGCATCAGTTCCGTCGCATCAAGACGAGATTTTTGTTCAACATTCACTCTTTAAGTGGCATTTGATGGCATTGACGCCATCACGACCAACAATCACGGCTAGGGAGTAACTGAATGATTTCATCACATAGAGAGGACGAAAATTGAGAATTCGGATGAGCTGCTTCCAAAGTAGATGGAGCTCATGATGTCGGTTCTCCTTAAATGCTACTTCTAGCGCCAAAATAGACAATAGTTCGATGGAGCGCTTCAGGACTACACGATATACAAGGTGCCGAAGTCCAGCCAAGCTCTACCAGGATGTGAAGAGCGACCTTGCCGCAACAGGTCAGAATACTTGGAGAAAGGCGATTCCAAATCGTCGCGTGCTTCTCCCGCATCGCTCAAAGGAATGGTCCAGGAAAGCTGTAGATTTTTCTGCTGTTGTGAGAATGATTGTGTGTGGCCATGGAAGACCATTGTAAAGATCTTAACGTGCCCTGCTCACACCATTCTGTCGATCTCTACGTTTCTTTGTTGGCAGCTGCTCCGAAAGAAAAGCAATGAATTTTTAAGGACATGACAGTGTATTATCATGCACGTGCAGGTCCCGGGATCTGCCACGAGCGATATGTGGCACCGATTCTTGATCGTAGGTCGACGTGGATTTTGATTCCCATTCCATGACCAGAACATTTGTATTATACAGCAGAATAAAAATTAAAATAGTAGAAAACGTGAAAACGTTAGCAATTGAAAAGCTCTTCTCATTCTAACCGGAACTTTGTAATTTTTAGAGCAATGCTTAGTAGCAATGGAACCCAGCTGTGTAATAAGATTCGTCGAAAATGAAGAACTCACGTCTACGACTCCTTCAGATTTAGTTCGATTTCTGCAGTTACATGCATATCGCATACCACCTTTAGATGGACTATCACAGAAACCGTCAGCCTGGCATGATGAACACATGTGGTCAGACCATACGCTGAAGATGCATTTGAAAGTAATCAAAACGCGCTAGTTATTTATTCAGACTGTGCTTTGGAATAACCTTACGTTGCGTTGAAACATGGATAGACCTTCTTCGAATTATGATCAAAAGTACAAACGCATATCGAATACTGAAATTCACATACGTTTCAAACAACCACAGGAAGCACGGATAAACTTGTTCAAAAAATCTAAAATGGTAGAAATTTTGGAGCTAGAACAAACCTTTGTGGCAATCGCGCATAAGGCTTCTACATACATTTGCGAATCGCGCGATTCGCAAAGTCTGACATCGGCCTTATGGCGCTCCCTGCATGTGGTATACGTGTAGTCAGTTACCCTAACCCTCGCGTCTGTTGCTGGTAGCAAAATGCGGAAACGTTTGTAGTTAGCAATGCAACTGATCTTACGTTATTGTTCGGTGGGTCGAGAAACAAGATACATCCCATTTCAGGAGTTCCAAGGCACTTGCAATGCGCTTCGACTGCTTCATAGCGCGGATTGAACGTCGCCTGAATTGAAGCGATGAATTGAAAGAAGACATAAATTTCAAAACTTTTTTCTGAAACGAAGTGAGGCAAGTGAAGATTGAAATCATGACAACATAGAATGCGATCGTTTTAGTAGAGATAAAAACTGCACGACGAAAAAAAAAACAGCTGTAATGTCACATCAAATACGTCGCACATTTCCGCACAAGCAAGTAAGTGCGGGTTTTTCTAGCATCACCAGCTGATTCCTTACCATAAATGACCATTGCATAGCAAGTTTGGAAAAAGCTTCTTTTCTTTTCGCTATT
>MU872136.1:1210-12106 GCA_036418205.1 Ostertagia ostertagi | reverse complement strand
CCAGGTAAGCTCGCCTCAGTAACGTTTTTTGCCAACTTTGAAGGCTCATAACTTTCTTAGGAAGTTCACGTAGCAGTTTTAGTGTCCATATTTGTAATCAGCGTTCAAGACTCTATCGATATATCTAGGTCTCCTTCCAAAGTTCCATGGGAAGTTCAAAGCATTTCCTGGTAAGAGGCAATACACTAAAACGTGATTTGACCACTTGATTGTGTGCCCTATCAGAATCTCAAACAATCTCCACCTCCAAGGAGTTGAAATATGTATTTGAATAATAGTCAAGAAATTTGTACTAGTTAAAATAATTCAGATATGAGGACGCTCACGTAATGGAATAACTCGGAGCACTGATAATTCGAGTTATGAGGTTCTGAATATGTGTTAGAAGCGTGAAGTTTCCGAAGGGCCTAGCTCATCATAATCTTCCTTGGTTTAGGAACAGAACTTTCAATCCAACGCTCGACTAGCAGTACAGCATTGAGAATAGGGAAGAATTAGCATTAATCATGAACTTTTATTCCAGTTACCCTGTTTGGACGGAAGCGTTAGTGGCAAAGGTGACGCTTACCACGCGAGCGGTCCAGGGATCAAATCCTGGGTCGTGAGTCGCCCGGGCCAACCAAGCCTTCCATCCCTCCGGGGTCGGTTAATTGGTACCAGACTTGTCTGGGAGGATAAAAACACTGACTTATACGTCGGTTGAGTTACGTAACATTGGTCAAATTGCGTTCAAGGTGCGATCACGATTATGAGCGGAAGTAGAATGTGAGGCGCATCCCAGGAACGTCACTGACACTGAAATCAATGTCCAATGCTTCATCCTCAATCTTTCAAAGACACATTTCAAAATAATTTTAATAGATGAGAGGGGTCGCGTTTATTTTCACTGCGGCATCTTTGACCTTGTTGCATATGGAGAACGCTCAGCATTCATCAAGGGTTATTGAATCTAGCAAAGACGACAATCATGGATATCAAGGGTGATTCTTGATGTATCCTCCACGTGTAAATGGATAAACATCTGTGATACTCCAGTTATGTTTATCTAGGTCAAAAAGAGTAAACATGATGGACGACATCGTTGCGGAGCTGAGCGAGGAAAGTTCAGAGTTCCATCTCAGCAGCCGATCAAAAATCAGGGACGTTGGCGTATTAGCCAAGACATCGGAGACTACTAGGCCGAATACGTTACGTCATGCGACATGTTGATGACCAATGGACCAGATCCATGAGGAACTCAATCAAACATTCAATTCGATCTCTGTCCCAATTCAACGATCACTTTGAGAAATGTGATTGGCACAACTTACCTCGGCGCGATCTACAAGGCTCTCTGACAGGGCCAACATCAACATCGCTCATGACGAGACGTGATGTTGATGTGTCCCATAGGTCAGGATTTTCGGTCCTCGTACGCAAAGAGTTCACGGTGGGTGCGGTGGTGGAGGGAGGAGAACACTGTCGTGCGGAGAGCCCAATTCCTCCAACATTCCTTCCCCTACTCCATCGTTCTTGGGCCAACTTCAAGGGAGGCAGGGATAGGGGTGTGTACGCGAAATCTCTCTTCAATGAAACCACCACTCCCAAAGCGTGATGAGTCGTATAGCTTGTAAACAGGGGGATGAGTGGGCATGAGGGCTTTTTATACAAATATCGGTGCAGCACCACCAATTTTTGTCGTCGTACTCGGCAGGTGGCGATTCTTTGCATGGTCATCAATCAATTCGTTCCAAGATACTGATAAAAGGATGAACTTAAGAAGTCCGTTCGTCCGAGGATGCGGCCATACATTCTTTTCTATTTAGATCGGCAGAAACCCCTTGATAGTCAGTTGGCCCGCGTACATGGTGACTTGGGGGTCAGCCAATGTTCAAGATAGTGTTTTATCCTTCCACTCAGTTTTGGCACCAGTTGACTGACATCGAAAGGACGGAAGGCTTGTTCGCCTAGGCGAGATTCGATCCTGCGTTTTGACTACCATTTTAAGAGACGCCCTTTACTACCCGGCCGCCCCTGTGAGGCGTTAATAGGAAGACAGAAAATGCATCGACCAAGCGCTAATAGGTAAAATATGAGTAATGTCCGGGCCGTGGATGGGACGGTTTAGCAATAGAGAAAGCCATCTCTGAAGCAGGCTCTATTTATTTATCTTACGGTTAGCAATTTAACAAAAAACTCTCCTTAGATACTGGATTCAAACAGCTCGACGAGTAACTGAAGACGCGAGGCAGAAGCTTACGAATATAGATCCAATTGATGTCGGAATCACGACCGAGTAAGTCAAACGTCCTGAAAGGGTAGCTTTATGGAGACGGTAGAAAGACGAGCAGGAGGGAATGAACTTACGCGGCGATGTTGTGCAGGTGTACTGGGAGGTATGACAAGGCAAACATGCACACGACAGCTATCAACATTCGCACGGCCTTCTTACGATTTGCTACTTGCCGTTTGCCAATTCTGAAAAACAGAGCCTTTGTGAGCATTTTGGGTTTCAACAGCATGGTCGATAGATTTTCTGGTATACAAGTTTTTGTGAGATTTTTTGGGCGGCAATACTTTCCAGCACCTTCTGTCCAGAAACGTTTTTTTTCATTTGTTCTTCAATGTGGCTTCTTTTGAAGGTAGCCTCTACGGCCAGAAAGGTCCTTCAAAGCCCGGTCTTAAAGGCATGGGTCGGGATCAGGTGGGGTGTTGTGGCATTGAATGTGACAGCAGAAATGCAAGGCAGCGCTGTGCACGAGTGTCCGGACTTTTCCGATCGTGTAGGCTCCACACCAGCAATTGGACTGCTGCTATTCACTAATGCTGCTACCAATTCGTGCTCGAGATGAAATACTATTTGAGTGATGTGTTATGTGTCGTTCCACAAGGCCAAGCTACATATATCGTACACCTCTAGCAGTGTGAGGTCATAGACAATGACAGGCAGCTACCGCCTAATACCAAGCTGGGGATTGCCGTGCCGTCTCAAGTGGGAGAGCGTGAGATCACCCCTCTTATTGCAGTGTCGGCCATATCAGTGATGGAAGGAGATTCTTTGACCGCCTCACACCGACCCGCTTTAAAGGCAAACTCCGGGATTAAACTGGTGCTATCAGCGCTTCGTAGTGATAGCTTAGCTGCGGAACGACCTGAAAGTGGAAAGGAAAGCAAGAGAAATCTTTGGGAACGCTGAAATTAAGGCCTTAACCTTCAATAGGTCGGATGTGGTACGATGGCGAGAAAGGGCGGTCAAAGAAGACAAAATACGCGAGAGAGCACGTCGTTTGAGAGAGCACGCTGATCTCTACATCAATGCACGCTGATCTCACCACCTCTCGCGCATCGTTGGGAGAGCACGATGTCTTAATCAAGAAGTTTTTACCACCTCTCGCGTCGGTGGAATGCTCTGGAAAAGAGTCGATGGTTGCGGCCGTAAGATAGCCCCAGCGCCAGATTTTGCCGCATCTAGTGAACCCAGTTATACGGAACCTTTATAGAATTTCCTCGTGAATCACTCTTCTATTGGGCTATCCGAGGTTGCCTTAAAGACTGCTGAAGAGACGATTTTATTGAACGAAATCTAGCGTTCCTCCTTCAGCCCGTAGTTCTAAATCAAATAGTGGTAGCAACTGTTATATTTTTCGACCTAGAATGTCTGACTGCATTACTTTCGAACACAAGTGATCGATGGCTTTCAAAAATTAATAATTAATGGAGCTTCACTATGAGCGATATCTAACGTTCTGTTAATTATTGCACCTGCCAGTTGTTGATATTAGTTTGGCAGATGTTGTTGTCCAGTGCGATACCTAGCCGCAGTACAAAGGCACCCACAATTTGCAAAGATCAAGAATAAGTGTTTTTTCAGTAGTCTCATATTGATCTACATTTCTGTTTTGAATAACAAAATGAGAAATTAATTAGAAAAAAGAAGCTACATTCTAGCGTTTAATAACCATTTTTTTCGTGGAACCATATTTAATTCAAAATACATTGATGATGAAAATACTGGATAATAATTGCCATTAGCAAAAAGAGCTTAAGAAATCTAGTCTGAAACAGTACGAAAAACGAAAAAAAAAACAGCTAGAATTTTCAAATTTCATAGGATTTCGCAGTCCGGCAGGAGATTTAGCTCCTGAGGGAGAGAAGATAACTTTTTGTGTGACATTGTTTTTGATAAGAAAAAATAAGCACGAAAACCTGAGCCAAAAAGAACCATTCTTGGAATTGAGAAAATTCAAAACTCCCAAAAAGTAGTCTTCCCGAGTGCAGAAATAAAATCGATGCCCTTGGAACCTGAGAATTCTGTCGGAGTTTAGTATGGGGATATGCAGTGGAATACGTGTTCACAGAAATTGATCAATACCAAGCCCTTCTATCTCATTATTTCAATATGAAACGATTACTGGAAAAATTAAAGTAAGCGTGGTCGCATTCTTCAAAAAAAGGACCGGCCTAACAAATAGAAGAAAGAAGAAGCCATAAAAAGTTTTCTGAAAGGCTTAAACACCATTATTTTCCCAAAAAATTTCTGAATTTTCAAATCTTCATAATAGAATAAATGAAACAAAGCTGTTCTGCTTTGAATCCGTTTTTTATCTGATGAACGTTAACTCACGACATTTCGCATTTGTTCAAAGTTCTGCTCATATGTAGACATAGAACAGAGATGAACAGCAGAGGTGACAAAGTAGGCGCACAACGTCAGCACAATCTGGTACTGCTGTTCGGTTTCACTTGACCACGAGGCGATGCATCGAGTGCCCCACTGAAAGTTTCTCTATTTTGCCTTTCATTGACTTCAAGCTTACTTCCTGTGAATGCAATGAAAACAGCAGGAGTAGATTAAGAAGAGCTTTTGGAAACCTACTGTTGACGAAAAATTTTGCCGACGAAATTGAGCGCTTTTCAGTTGAAGGGTATACGGTTCTGGTGAAGACATCGCCATTGCCACTATCCATGTACCTGAAATTTTTGAAAAAAAAATTTGAAATTGTGTTGCTACATCAAGCAAAATTACTTGTTGGTCATTATTTGTATTACATGAGTGCGTGATCATTACTTGAAGAGCACTGTGTTCCATATTTCATTAACTTTAAAATTTAGTTCCTAAATACCTGCATCTAGTGGACAGCTGGCAGACAATTGGGCCAAGGGGATGCATGGAAGGAATTGCGTGGTGGGGAGGTCACGTATTAGGGGATTGTTGATAATAAGGAATAATCCAGCTTTTACAACTCGAGAGCGGAAACAAAAGCTATAGCGCGGTAGATTAGATATCAATAGAGAAGTGATATTCCTGTCATGACTGAGGAGGTCATAAAGCTTTCCCGATCCTGGATCAAGTGAGATTCTGAGAGTCAAACGAAGCCGTCCTTCAAGTAGTAAGCAATGAACAAAAACGAAAAAAAGTTTGTAATTTTTACCGGCAATGATGTATCGAGTGGCCTGCAGGGGACTTTTCAGTGGGCAGGTGATTGCTCGCCATCGCTCAAATGTGATGAACATCAACGAGAGAATGCTCACGTAGACACTCGTGTTCTGAAAAAAAAAATGATTTTTTTGATACTTCAAGATCAGTTCAACTTAAAAAGGCTCTTTCCGTTCCAGTCTTCAAACACGAAGTATCCCGGGAAAAGTGAAGCGACATGTCAATCGACATGTTTCGGCATTCGTTCGATGAAAGCAGTGCTTGTAACAATGGTTTATTTCTCTATTTTTTCGTTTATTGTTTTTTTTTGTTTGATACAAGCTGAGGGTTTGCCCCATGGCACGAATGCAGGGAAATGTAGGTTTTTCGGGCAATCAGATCACTCAAGCAAGTCTGAGTGTTTGCGCTGCGTCCAGTCTCAAAATCTTGAGCCCAGAAACCTCCCCCCACGCCCCCCCCTGCTCGTCAACCAAATTTATTAGAAAGTCTTATAGCTGCTAAGCGCAAAAACATTATTTGAAACATTCATTTTTCCATAACAAGAGGAGGAGATAGAAAACTATCTTTTCCGAAACCTCGAACAACTATAAGAGCCAAGTTCTTTACTGTTCGAAGTGGATTTGCATATCTCAGACTAACTAAAAGTGACTCTTTCGGAAGTGGTTCTATGAGTTCATTCAAACGTGCTGCAGCTAAAGTTACTCTTACGGCGTAGATATTACTCAATGTGTTCATTTCATTTGTCATTAGCTTTCTTGTAATTGATGTTCCATTCTATTTCACCTATTTTACACGACTGTCTTATACAGCGTATTATAATAAATAAATAAATAAATAAATATGTACTTCCATCTCTAAAAATGCTCATTTAGTTGAGTGTGCAGGATCAACAGTTGCGTTGGATAATAATTATAGAACTGGACGACACCCCTCCCCCTGTAGAGGACCTTCAGACCCTCCGACCACAATGACGGTTTCTACTATAGGGCTATAATTAAAAGAATCATTTACGGAAACGTATCAGCTGGCACGTTAAATTGCGCTAATTCTTTCTACTGTGGAAACCATCGAAAGAATAGGATGCAGTAGAAAAGAAAAAAAATTATTGCCGTAGATGGAAGGGTACAAAAAGAGTACCTATAAAGGTACTCCATGATCCAGTAGAAGAGTTTCCACAGCCACTATTTGTGACAGATGTACGACAGTGGTTTGAAATCGTAATAGTTCTTTCGGTTTTTCGAATTGTCTATCAAAACAAAGCAATGTTTTTGTTCTTTTCGGTGTTTCTGTGAGTGATGGTTCTCGAGCCAGTGATTTATGGGTGAGTTAGGGGTGTTCCTTGGACGATTCCTGTCATCCTGCACTTGCCGCTAACGAAAAGATCAGCTGCTGAAACATGAAAACTCCGTCTAAACTTTGTGGATTTTTTTTCCATTATACACTAAAAAATCTAAAATTTTCCCCATCAATGTTCTTTTTTCCATGCCCCTTCGAAATATGACTCCCTTCAGGAAATTAGAAAATGTGACCTATTCCATGGGACTTCTCAACGGCGGACCTTGGAGGGGAAGGAAGAGATTTGATTGCGAAACTTTTTGAAGGTCTTCAAAATCCATGGAAAAAATGTTCCAGCACTTGAAAAAAACTTCCAATAATTTCCTGGCTCAAGTAAGATGTCTGCCACTTTGTCAAATGCGACTCATCCCTGAAACCACAAATGTGACCCTCCCCCTTGTGCTTGAACAGCAGGGGGCTTAATTTGACTGGAAATGAAAACTACACTAATAACCTTAGTTCCCTTAGCTTGAGACTAAAGTAGACTAGACTAAAGTATGAAAGAGATTTCACTAGTTGAACCGTATGCCCTTTAAAGGTTTGCCTCCCCGAGCAAACGCACGCAAGGTGGTCATCGGAATGTTATGAAAATAGAGTTCAGCGCTGAAGCGAGCGCCGCTTACTGGGCACAGAAGAACCCTAAGTGATATGTTGCGTTGCAAAAAAATAGAAACAATTTTTTGTCTATACGGAATCTTGACCTTAAAGATAGATGATACGATGAATGGTGAGTCCTATCGGTGTTGAGATCATCAAGTTGGTTGTTGGCTAGGAGCGAGGATAGAGCTGCTTGAGGTACAACAATGAAGAAAAATTAAGGAAAAGCGGCCCAAAATTCGCAGGCGGGAAGCTTATTTTCCCCATAATTCGAGGGAACGTGGGTCTTATCGGTGCTGAGATCATCAATGTGAGCGCTTTGCTCTGCCTCTCTGCCAAACAGCTGGAATCCGATGGTGAGGGGCTAGCAGCAGGGTGTTCATTCATGAGCGGGCACAGCCGCGAGGGGAATTTACCGCCGCTGGAAAGGCTATATTAGGCTACTACGGGAGCACGTAACAATTCCGCCCTCCTGAAAGACCGTTCTCCCTTCATAATAGTCGTATTTCCGTTTCTCCTGCCCAATTTACCGTCAGCTGTAATAGGGGGCCTTAATTTTGAGACCATTTCAGAAATTAGAAGAAAGCCCGGCAGAACAAGGCAGAAAAAACAGATGGTTGATGAGCAATAAACGTGGGATGACTTCGTGATGCGTCGCGCCGACTCGACTTCTACTCAGTTGTAACGACCTTTAAATTGAGGGTTTGTACAGTGCAAGCATGGCTCACAGGGAGCAATCGTAACAGCACTTATATCCTCTTGAGGAGTAAATGGTGACCTCGAGGTGCGGAAAACTTGGATGGTCAGAACCAGGATTTTATTCTCCGTCTAAACGTGTGGTAAGCTATCATACCACCTCCACCTCCTTCATTTACAACGCAAATGTTGAAAGGACTGCTCGTGATTGACAACGGATTGATCAGCCCCTGAAGAAGTCTTTCCTCAGTGCCCTCTGATGAACGTTTATGTTTGTTCCATCCATTTGTTTTCCCACGATTATTTCAGAGACAGCTAAGGAATTCGATGGGAACTAACGAGAGTAAACATGAGTAAGTAAAAAACAAAAACAGTTTCCACTAAGCCCGTACACGCTTAACTTCAAATGTTTTCACTCGCATATTAATGTGCCTGGAAATGAACTCCATTGAAAAATCATCAGAACACAACGATTGCTTAGTCCAAGGTAGTGGCCGCTGTCCGCTGTACTAAGATGAACAAAAGAAGGGAATTGTGCTTAAGATTTTTGTAGGTACCGACTCGTTCTTCAGTCCTGTTTATGTAGTGATGGTGACGAAGGTCGCATTTGAAATTTTCGGAAGGATCGTGGTGGTCGAAGGCGGTCGTCTTACATTGGATGGGGATAGACACTCAATGGGTCGTTTCTTACGGGATGTCGATGCTTATGGTGGAAACTTTAGAAGTGTGAAGTAGGCAATAGAGGAAATCAAAGCGCTCCGGTTAGAAATGCTTACTCCAAGCCCATGGTTGACGGTGGTGGTGGGTGGTGGGAGAACGTTCACTCAAGAGAGGAGGGGGGGGGCGTTAAAATTTCTGTAGTCGGCACAAGAGAGATTTGCTCTTGGTCCAAAGATCAAGTACCGCAGAATCAAGTCATCCTACCATTCTCTCTTGCTCAATAGGGTCACACTTGATATTTCATTTGTTTGTCAGAGAAAGAAAAACGTAGCAGAAATCGGTTGACACTCTGCAGTTCATGCCTAAGCCAAATGCACTGCTAGCTGCCCTTGCGATTTCTGATGAAAGTGAAGTGGACGGCGCAACCTAAAAAAGTTGACCATCGCCGGCCCGGCTCTTTTTTTCTTTTTTAAGAGCACGTCGAGGTTCACAAGTCAGGAAGTATTGCAGCTAAGTAATTTGCAAAGCGCGAGAATTGTTCCAAAAAAAAGCTCCAATTCTATGGTCGTACGACCCACGACTTCATAGGAACTTGTGAGCGCCGCGATCGTAGAGAGCTGTTTGCTGTGAAATATTGATAAAAGGCTAAGACAAGGAAATTGTCGTCATATTAGCGATGATAAGTAGGGTCATAAAAGCGAGAGAAAAGTTGGGGCCATCAAGACGGCTAAATAAAAACCTACCACCTTTTTGCCATGCAGATAGGCTCTAGGGCAAGAAGAAATAAGTAGGAGGAATTAGACGCGTACGTCAACGAAAACGTCGCTTTTTCGAATACGCCACTTATCCAACTTCCATCGTAATAATGTTGGCAGCAGTTGAATGGGTGTCGGGCGCCCTATCATAGTCTACTCGATGAGATCAGCTGATTTTGGAAATCAGGATAAGCTGAGTAATTAAGCTATGGTGATACATGGTGTTGCGCAATGTAGTAAAACAAAAGTATACCAGAATAAACTGCCTTGGCCTGCATTCCCTTGCAAAAGATCATAGGATTGAAAAAAGGCAGCCGTGCAAATTACAACCAGATTTGTAACGTCGTTCAAAAAGTTGTACATCCATTTTGGTACTGGCGACTGCCATTGTGCTCAAGATTGAATACGGCAAGTTTGCGCTGGGCGGAAACGGTGTAGTGGCAAGCGGCGCTGCTTGTGCACGCTCACGCTTCGGTGATGAATCCTAACTGTATGCAGTCCAGCATAATCGGCCTACCTTTTCTCCGGGGGTCGGTATAATTGTCCCCAAGTCATATGGATGTTAAACGAATGACTATGCCTTAAGCCAGGGTCAACCCTATGTTGCTACAAGTAGCAACGGGGGGTCGTATTTTGGTGAGTTTGTAGGGGGGGTCGTACTTGCTTAGGTTGTAAGAAGTGGCATGTGATGAGAGGGGAGCGAAATTTGCCGTTTCAGCGTTTCAGCGTATATACCCCCCCCCCCCTAGAAAATGGAGCAGTTGAAATATGGGTAAAACATAGGGAAATTGCAAGGAAATGTAGGGAATTTTTGCGGTTTTAGGGAAGTATATACCCCCCCCCCCCGCTCGACGGTAATTTTTTGGGGTAAAAATTGGTCGGAAAAGGGGGGGGGGTCGTAGGAAACTTTTCCTGAAGGAGGGGGGTCGTAAAAACTTTTCGAAAAGTAGCAACGATAGGACTGACCCTGCTCAGGTCCTTTGTCTTGTGAGAAAACGCACCCAGGATGGTGACCGCTCTGACACCGATGTAAGCATTCAAGTGGCAACGCAGCAAATGGACCTGCGGGGCCAAGCCAAGTCAGTGGTTTTAGCATCCCATATGACTTGGGACCAATTAACCGACCCCGGAGAAAAGGTAGGCTGATTATGCTGGACTGCATGCAGTTAGGATTCATCACCGAAGCGTGAGCGTGCACAAGCAGCGCCGCTTGCCACTACACCGTTTCCGCCCAGCGCAAAGTTGCCGTATTCAATCTTGAGCACAATGGCAGTCGCCAGTACCAAAATGGATGTACAACTTTTTGAACGACGTTACAAATCTGGTTGTAATTTGCACGGCTGCCTTTTTTCAATCCTATGATTTTTTGCAAGGGAATGCAGGCCAAGCAGTTATTCTGGTATACTTTTG
Source organism: Ostertagia ostertagi (assembly GCA_036418205.1). Lineage (NCBI taxonomy): Eukaryota > Metazoa > Nematoda > Chromadorea > Rhabditida > Trichostrongylidae > Ostertagia > Ostertagia ostertagi. The sequence continues at coordinate 1,237 of MU872136.1, read as the reverse complement.
TTTTACTCCATTGCACAACACCATGTA
>MU872131.1:0-11680 GCA_036418205.1 Ostertagia ostertagi | reverse complement strand
CTTTCTCATCGGGTGCTGGTGGCCTAGTGGTTGAGGTGGTGGAGGCTGGGAATTCATGGTTAGTGGTCCAGAACCGCCGCGAGTTTTGCCTTTTGCATTTTTTTGGCTGACTATTTGGCAGTAGTTAGTTCCAGGGTTGACCTATTTTGGACGACGGCGACCCTTTAAATTTGAAAATAATAAAATGTGGGTGTTGAAATCATGCGAACAGAAAACCAGACACTGCTTTACACTCTTCAGAAACCAAAAAAAACTTATATCGTCTCAAGGCTATATAGGCTTCGATAGGCTGATGGATGAATGGATAGATACCCACCCAGCTTATTTCGAAATTTGGTCGAAATCTCAAATTTGGCTACAAACTTGTCTCGAAATTTGGTCGAAATCTCAAATTTGGCTACAAACTTGTCCCTAGGGGTATTTTAATCTCCGGAACACGAATATCACACTTGTTTGCTGCAAAAACGTCTGCCAAGAGTTCTGTGGGCTCCATGTGCAGTCTTTAGTAAGTACCGCCGAAACTGATTAGAAACTCCTCGCAAAGTCTTTGCACGGGTAACTACAGGCAAGCATTGATCGAGTAAGGTAGTTGGGAGCCTTTTCAATCATTTTGCAGCGAAGGCAAAAAAGAGAACCCGCCAGGGAATCGATCCTACGACGTCTCGCACGTGAACCCGGACTACTACCGCTGCACTACTTTCCTTCATAACTCCATTCGGAAAATCGTTTGGCAGATTTGGAAAGCAGATTCGAGATCAGCGTCCAAAAACGCATCCACCGGTGTAGGTCTCTTTACATATGGCCACTTCGACCAACATCCGTTCCTGGTAAGTATATAAGTACGCAAAATGTTCCTGTTCCGCAAAACGAATTAACGGCTGTAAGTTTTTCTTGTTGGAGTCATAATGGGTCGGCTCATCACCTATAGATTTTCTGCTGTGCCGAATCTCCGCAACCCACAGCCTACCTTGTTGGTAGGAGAAGGCCTCCCACTTGTAAAAAGATGACAATTACTCACGAACTTCTTTTACCCCGATTCCTTTGTGAAGTAAAAATTCACTGATGGTTTCCTAAAGCGATTCCTCAACCAATGGTTCCCTCTATGAAGCGGTTGCTGTACTTTGATGGCTGAAGAGATCTCCATGAAACTTTGCGCAACCATGAAAGACTTCGATGTCCACAACCAACAGTTTATGGATCCAACCGATAACATGCAAGCGACATTACTTACGAATCACTGTGTGGAAATGGATTTGGCGCAGTGGCACCGGTATGTGGATTTGAGATTCCTGATCCTATTGAACTTTGATTCCAGCGATGCGTCAGAAGTTGAGTGCTCACGCATTGCCGGAATCGTTGGACTTTCGCTCGAAATGCTGGCGCATCGGCCGAATTGTACGATTTGCTTGCGAAACGCGATCGCACAGTAAATTGCGATCAGTCGCATGCAAAGCAAGCGATTCCTTAAAAGTTTCTTACAAAGTTTGGAAGTTTTATCGAGGCGAGCGTGTGAGTTGGTTCAATATATCGCGTATATTGTCCGGCTTGTGTGAGAAAAGCTATTTCAGGCCTGACGAAGGTGCTAAGCACCGAAATATTGCAATTTTTGGAAAGCTTTCGAATTAAGTGTTTTGAAGCTTTTTGAAATAAATTTTGGAGCCTCAAACTGTTGTTTAACATTTAGGTGTTATAGAATTGTTAAAGGCAGCGATTACGAAAAATTCAAGAGGGCTCATTGTAACGTGGTGGTGCTCAATGGTACGCCAGTGGCGAAAAAAGCAGAAAATCGTCAAGAAAACGCAAAACGGGACCCCTTTTTTGGCCGTTGGTTTTCACTCATGAACAGGTAACAGCTTAGAAAGCGGACAAATAGACGAGCTCTCGCAACGCGTTTGGTGGGGCATGGCTTCGATAGTGCTGCGGTTGGCAACGCAGCTCGTCCAAATCACCAAGTAAACTAGTGGGCGGATCGCTTTTGGGGCGGAGTGCTTTCGAAGTCCTGCTCAGCAACCAGCGCACCTTTCGTCGTGGAAGCGCCACACCTCGCTTCCTTGGGCCAAGTAACTGCTTCGTGTGGTGCACATGCCTAATGCGCTCCCTCTTCATCGTAATCGCTGCCTTTAAGCCGCCACCATGAGCTAATTCCTAGAACAGACAAGATTGCATGCATGAGATTTGTGTTTTGTCTTACAAAATAGAGAATGGACCATCCGTTAGTCATATTTCTTGAAATGCGTAACGCACAGTACCATTCATTCATTCAAAATCGGAGTGACATTTCAAATGCATTTGGCACATGCAATGACACCCGATGGCCGAGGAGGAAAGCCATTTAGGGCTTTTACCGTCCCACCAAGAGTTTGGTACCAAGTAACAACATCCGGAGGAATGGAACTTTCGGTTGGCTTAGGGGAGATTCGCTGCATCTCATTTTCGTTTTCAAAAATTTGCTAATTTTCATTCAGACTCATGCAATTGCTCTTTTGCCTTTGCAGTATGCACTTCTTCCATGAAAGTTTATTCTCATGTTTTCCTAATTAGAATACCCTATCTCTGTTGTCTTTCATACATGTGAAGAAAAGAATAATGACTCAAGAATATTGCTTAGGCTACTGTCGTTTTTTTAACATACAGGGTTGAGCTTTAGAGGATCGTTGTAGTACCTACAGTCCATATCCGACCGGTTGAGGGGGGCGGTCCCACGGACGTACCAGCGCTGCGGCCGCGACAACGCGGGGATGGAAGGTTGCCGTATCCAGTGATTGAGTGGTGGTCTGAGCAATCCGTCCTGCCGTCTGCATTCCTCCGCATGCACACTATCTTAGCAGTGCGACGTGGCCTTTCCATCTGTGCTCTCGCCACTTTCCGTCTGCGCTCTCGCCATGGTCGATCAATCGAAATTTATCAGCTGTTTTGAGCTGAATCCGGCTAATTTCGGTTAATATTCTCAACTGCGCGCTTCTTTTTCACAGGTAAGTAAGTTTTAAACATGCTAATTTGCTTCTGCATGTCTTCTGATTGATTTTATGTCCAACCATTGCCCCATTAGTAGCAATTATTCTTATTTTGTTTTTTTATTTTTTCTTATTTAATTAATTTAACTCGTTCTTCATGGTGGTGTCTTTGATGTGTTTCCATTATTGTCGGAAACACTTCTTAACAGGCACTATCATGAAGAACGAGTTAAATCGAAAGAGAAAAAAATAAACAAAACAAGCATAATTGCTGCTGATGAGGAAATGGTTGACATAAAATCAATCAAAAATTATGCAGAAGCAAATTAGCATGTTTAAAACTTACTTACCTGTGAAAAAGAAGCGCGCAGTTGAGAATATTAACCGAAATTAGCCGGATTCAGCTCAAAACAGCTGATAAATTTCGATTGATCGACCGTGGCGAGAGCGCAGACGGAAAAGTGGCGAGAGCGCAGATGGAAAGGCTACGTCGTACTGCTAAGATAGTGTGCATGCGGAGGAATGCAGACGGCAGGACGGATTGCTCAGACACCACTCAATCACTGGGATACGGCAACCTTCCATCCCCGCGTTGTCGCGGCCGCAGCGCTGGTACGTCCGTGGGACCGCCCCCTCAACCGGTCGGATATGGACTGGTTCGGGATTTGGCTAACCGCTTTTTTTTTGCGGCCATCATATGGTCCTTATCGTCATTCTCCTCATGGTTAGAGGCACAGATCGCGACCGAATTGGTGTAATATTTTGTTCGAAAACTTGACAAAACGAAAAAAACAGGAACTCCAGAAGGGTAAAAACAAAATTCTCCATGGAATAACACTGAAATTTTTTCTTGAGATGTTGGCCAAGGAACGGTGGATAGACACAACTTGATTAATAGGAATGGCAGCGATCTCAGCGGTCAAGCGAAGGCAGTAGCTACCGCCGCAACTGTGATTAGTGATTCTGTTGTCTCGCCCTAGGACGGAATTATTTTAAGGATCTAATCACTGCTCCCGTCTTTAAATTCGCAGTATTTGCCTGATCTATAACCAATCACTTGTATTTACCAAGCGCCACTCATTCGAGTTGTACCTCGAATCGTAGAAGCTTTTTAAAGAGTGCTTTGCATTAAAAATGAGTTGCATAGGCCAAATACTTCTCAACCACTGCTTTCTGTCGAAAGACAATTCGGTACTAATTGAAAGACCTACGTGTGATAAAGTTCCGCAAGTTCAATGAATACCGGGCGCCTCTTTAGCAATATACCCTGCCCGTAACAGTAAACTGAATGAGACACTTTGCGCGCGAAAAACAAAGATGTGATGAAGGGATTCGGCTCAAAATAAAAAACGCCCATCGCACCATTCCCCTTAATGGTCAAGAATTCGTACTTCTGAACTGTCCTAGAGAAGTAGTGGCTGCGGCAACGAAGTACGTCTATTGGAAGCTTATGCTCACGTTTAATTCGCTTGTTTCAAAGCTTTGGAACCATTTCTTTATTTGATGGATACATAATGTTGAAGCGGCTCTTATGGAACAACGCAGAGTCCCTCTTCTTTATCACATGTGCAGCCCTTACAGTTCGCACTTTCGAGCACGGCTCTCCAATCTCGTAAATCGGAGCTCCAAGATAGTTCCCTCTGAAAACCATTGTTTTAAGGGCAACGTTTCAAATTAGAGATGCTTCACTGTCATTGAAGGTAACTCACGTAGGATTATATTCGCATCCCACGAATGTCATTTTCTCGCACCACATCACTGCACATCCGATTTTGTTACTGTTATGCCAAACTACCTTAATAATACATTTTTCAAAAGTTGTTGTGACCGTTGGTTGAAAAAATTCCTTTCACCTGAGAGTAATGACCAACTCCATGTTCAAACACCTTCCAAGTTAGTTTGTTATCGTGAGGAACACCACGATTTGCTAATTCACTGAACCAAGCCTCGACACTCTGGAACGAACATGATGTGCTAGGAAATTTCGGTCGAGCTCTAGCACTTACCTGTGTTCTGCCATTCTCGTCTTGTTTAAATTTCGCGCAGGTATCATGAACAGATTTTGTCCCCAACCTTTCCTCTCCTTATATGATGAATGTGCCCATTTACATTTTCGTGCCCATTCCATCATGTTTTCCTCAACTTCGCAATCGTAGCTCTATAACAATCCAGTACAGCTAAATGATTCTTCGATCAAGTTCCCTTATACAGGCAGAGCCCATTCCACGTTCGTTTTGTGAATTGAACAATTGGTTATTGGACCCCATGGAGCGGCCAAAAATACATTGTCATACCACTTTAAGCATATTAGCTGCCTTCGGAGCGTTTCCTCCTTCCTTATTCTTGGCAAGGCCCTCTCGCAACGATGGAACTGTAACATGATTGATTATCGTTGCGTTCGCATACAGTCCTGTGTCATTACAGAAACCAACCGAATTTCATTGTGCTTGTCAAACGAATATCTGTCTTATTTCATCAGTCATTCCATTCTCGAATGGGCAGTGAGCTGCTGAAAAAGTGCTTCGCTGAGTATCAAATTTATAAATGGAAGAAACCATAGCATCCTGACAGCAACCCACCTGCCTGTACCGTAGCAGGTTGAAGCACCTAAATCATTTCTTGCGCAAGTTTTCAGAATTGCCTAAAAACAAACAATAGTAACTCACCAGAAAGAAGATCGTAGTAAGTACTAGCATCCCTAGAGGTGACGGCGGATATCTGCTGTTTCCCGCTGACCCCTTTATATAGCTGTTTCCATGACGTAGAAACACATAAGGCAGCTTCAACTATGTAAATACCATACGCGCCACGAGGTAATCTGACGCTTTTTCTGGAAAATTGAATCTCTCTCATGATATTTCGCGATTTTACTTTGATTGCTGAAATATTGGGCTGTCGTTACATTAGTATCCTTTCCGAGCAGGAACAGATTTTGTGAAGGACCACTCTTGAGCAGCTTGACTCCAGGGAGATACTCAATGTTCTACAACTACAATGCTATAGTGTGTTCTACTACTACTCTTTCACGAGAATTACGGACAAAGTGCCTGGCTTGATAGGTCATCAGTTCCCTCCCTCGAGTAGATATTGTGTACCTCTCTGGAGTCAAGCTGCTCAAGAATGGTCCTTCACTTCACGAAATGTATTCGTGCTCGAAGAGGATATTAATGTAACAACAGCCCAACATTTCAGCAATCAAAGTAAAATTGCGGCAATGAAATATCATGAGAGATTTCATTGCCGCAATATAATATGAGAGATTCAAATTTCCAGAAAAAGCATCAGATTACCTCGTAACGCCTATGGTATTTGCAGATTTGAAGCTGCTCTTAACATTTCTACGTCATTGAAACAGCTATATAAAGGGGTCAGCAGGAAACAGCAGACATCCGCAGTCACCGCTAGAGATGCTAGTACCTATTACGATCGCCTTCCTGGTGAGTTACTAGTTCCTTCTATTTATTTTTAGGCAATTCGAACAACTTGCGCAAGAAATGATTTAGGTGCTTCAACCCGCCACGGTACAGGCAGGTGAGTTGTTGTCAAGATGCTATGGCTTCTTTTTTAAAAACTTGATACTCAACGGAGCACTTTTTCAGCAGCTCACTGCCCATTCGAGAATGGAATGACTGATGAAATCAGACAGATATTCGTTGACAAGCACAATGAAATTCGGTTGGTTTCTGTAATGACACAGGACTGTATGCGAACGCAACGATAATCAATCATGTCACAGTTCCATCGTTGCGAGAGGCCTTGCCAAGAATAAGGAAGGAGGAAATGCTCCGAAGGCAGCTAACATGCTTAAAGTGGTATGACAATGTATTTTTGGCCGCTCCATCGGGTCGAATTACCAGTTGTTCAATTCACAACACAAACGTGGAATGGGCTCTGTTTGCATAAGGGAACTTATAAAAACAGAGCCCATTCCATTTAGCTGTACTGGGTTTTTACAGAGCTACGATTGCGAAGTTGAGGAAAACATGATGGAATGGGCACAAAAATGTAAATGGGCACACTCATCATATAAGGAGAGGAAAGGTTGGGGGCAAAATCTGTACATGATACCTGCGCGAAATTTAAACAAGACGAGAATGGCAGAACAGGTAAGTGCTAGAGCTCGACCGAAATTCCTAGCACATCGTGTTCCTTCCAGAGTGTCGAGGCTTGGTTCAGTGAATTAGCAAATCGCGGTGTTCCTCACGATAACATACTAACTGCTAAGGTGTTCGAACATGGAGTTGGTCATTACTCTCAGGTGAAAGGAATTTCTTCAACCAACGACCACAACAACTTTTGAAAATATGCGCCCATTCAGGTAGCTTGGCATAACAGTAACAAAATCGGATGTGCAGTGATGTGGTGCGAGAAAATGACATTCGTGGGATGCGAATATAATCCTACGTGAGTCACCTCAATGATAGTGAAGCTTCTCTAATTTGAAACGTTGCCTTAAAACAATGGTTTTCAGAGGGAACTATTTTGGAGCTCCGATTTACGAGATTGGAGAGCCGTGCTCAAAGTGCAACTGCAAGGGCTGCACATGTGATAAAGAAGAGGGACTTTGCGTTGTTCCATAATAGCCGCTTCAACAATATGTATCCATCAGTAAAGAATAGTTCCAAAGCTTTGAAACAAGCGAACTCATCGCAAGCATAACCTTCCGATAGTGTAGTTCCACTGGTAAATCTTGATCGTAGGCCACAGCTGCTGTGTTCCTCTAGGACAGCTCAGAGACCGAGTTTTCGAACATTGAAGGAAATGGTGCAATAGGCTTTTTTTCTTCCATGCCCGGTTTGTTCGTCAAATGTCTGCCTAACTCATTACGTATCATTAGGTTTATCAGCGGTCTATCCAGGGGAAGTCGGCAGATCAGTCGGGCCTTTGCAATGAGGTGCATTTCGTTCACTCTTTTAGTCGCCAACCAGGAAGGTCTTTCAGGGAGTGCCAAGCTTTTTGAAAACGGTCTTTTGCATGATATAGGGGCACATGCGGGAACCACAGAACCATGTTTAATTTTTCCTGAACGGCCCTCTGAATACCAGAAAAGGGGGTCCCTAGTTCGATTCCTCTTGGTGACAAATTTTTGCATTTCGAGTTGACGTTTCAAAATTCGCGCAAAATGGAGTTAGCATGAATTATGAATGTCCTATTCACAATTGAGATCGTCAATAATCACGTCAACTCGGAATGCAAAAGTTTGTCAAACTCCATTTTGCGAGAAATCGAAAGCCCCTTTTTGGTATTCATAGAGCCGTTTATGAGAATCAATCATGGTTCTACAGTTCCCGCATCTGCCCATATGTCATGAAAAAGACCGTTTTAAAAAAGCTCGGCACCTCGTTGAGAGCACATCCTGGTTGAGTTTAGAACTCCCAGGCTCTGCACTCGGAGCAGGGTCAAGCGAGGCGTCGAGGAAAATTTGGAAATACGACCCCCCCCCCACCACCCTCCGCCGGAAGGCCGAAGTCCATGAAACAACCCTCTTCAAAAGCCGAACTATGAAAAGGTTGAAAGTTGTTAATTCTCCACCAAAACTGCTCATAAAAAAGCCCTGCTACCCCACCGTCCACAAAAAAAATTCGTTTAAGAAGTACAAAAGTGAAAAAGTCAAAGAATAATCATTATTGATGAGTCCTACCAAACGAGCAAACGAGAAACAGACCAGAAAACGACAAACTAGCCACTAAAAATGGCATACCATGACAACATCTGTTCTTTATTTATTTCCTCCACAAGACTTACCAAATTCTAGTACTACACAGATTGTGGTTCTCAATTTGCACGTAGCCCTTCAGTTGAAAGAAGCTTTTTAACCGCCTTCGCCAGCTGTGTGTTGACTGGACTTTGGCGTTGACCGTGGAGCAGCTTATTTACTATTGAAATTTGAACAAATATTCAAATGATTATAACTTTCTTCAAATATGACGAATTTTCAATCTGAAAGCAGATTTGGAAGTTTTGTGAAGAGCTTTTTCTAATCAGTACTGAAATTACAAAAAGTTATAAGAAATAACAAATTTAGATCAATTAACGAGGAAAATTCGAGATGAGCACGAGTTTTTACACTTTCCGAAGCAATAACTTGCTTCATTTTCGTCAAATTCGAAAAGTTAATATGGCAGACAAAACTAGAAGATTTTCTCTACCAAACCGTTGCTAAAAGCAGCTCTATACGTCCAGTATTCAAAAAATGGCCACGTTGAGGATTTTCTGCAAAATTAACGAGGAAAATTTGTGATGAGTGCGAGTTTTTTTACTTCCTAAAGCCATAACTCCGTTCAAACTCATCCAATCCCAAAAGTAAATACGCCATCATAAACTAGAAGATTTGCTCTATCAAATGCTTACTAGAACTGCTCCAAACGTCCAGTATTAAAAAAACGGCTACGTTGAGGATTTTGCACGAGTACCGCCGAAAGGTACTTTTTCGCTACATTGGCACTATTTCAACGGCTGTATATCCTTTTAAGGGCGATTATGTACTAAAGTAAGAGCAGATTTGGAAATCACTGCTTTTCTCTTTCTAAGAAAAGTGATTGATTAGCGTTTCTCAACTTTAAAGGTTACATGTTTATAAATTTAACCCTGAAGAGTCCGTTAACGCATGTTGAATGGTGTACACCTCCCTGTAAATGCGCACGGACACTTTCAGAATTCTCTCGATTGTTCCTGAATTGAGGTTGTTTGTCCAAGGAGCCGTAGTTGAAGCGCGCGCAACAACTAGACCCTTTCTCGGATGCGCCGTGTACCTCACATCCCTTCAGATTCGGGGTCTTACTTGAAAGATGAAATATCTCTTGGAAAGCGTGCGAAATTCAGATTCTTTAACTTGTGTGGTGATAAAACACTGAAGTAACTAAGAATTACCGGACGCCTCAGAATCACGAAAATTTTGTGTGGGTGAAATATCATTTTCATTGGAAATCCTCTGGCCTGGCATCGACTCATCCTTGATATTTGTCTTCCGACGGTGATGATCCCACTGCATCAAAATGGCTCGATCTCTTCCACCCAGCGGGCCAATACGACCCCCCCCCCTGCGACGTGTCGAGGATTCCTCAACGCACGCTTGACCCCTGGCGGAGAGTGAAAGGAGGAAACGCAGCGCTACTACCAACGCTCTGGCAGGACGAGGCGTAGGTCGGGTCCTAGCAATGACTTTTCTGCCCTTTATTCTTATTCTAGCGGTACTCGTACAGCTTTCAAGAACTAACCCATTAACGTGTGGGCTTTAGTGCCCATATACAGGTTTGCGTGCAATTCATTGCAGGTCTGGGCATTATTCGCCCATTACTGCTAATGGCGCACGTAGCGGATCTGTTCGCTTTTTGCGGGAAACAGAAGTCATATTCGTGTTCTTGCTACACTTAGAGTCGAAATGCCATATCTTAAAATTTCGGCTCTTAACGAATGTGAGTGGGTTACCTAGCAGCAACTATCATATCATTAACCCAAATCCGAACCCTCCAGTCGAAGCCACATTTTAGCCATGGTTTAAATAGAAAAAGCATTCCTTCATTCTCTCATCATTCTCTGTCTAAATTTCCCGCACTGATTGATAAATTTAGTTTTAACATAGCCTTTGTGATCTACATCCAAAATCAGGCTTTTCGTCATGTCGTTGTCTGTTTTGTTTTTCTCATTGCAAAGGGCCAGCATCAAACCGGACAACGTTCCTTAGGGACTGTTAGTCAGCCCCCCCTCCCCACTCCACGAGGGCGAGATGCACATGATGAAACATATGTATAGCATCTCTCTGAGCACCTCAAAAATATGTATCTGTAGCAAAAGAATTGTTCCACTTCATTCCCGTTCTATCTCTGACTCTCACCGTCACGCTGAGAGATTTTTCCGTATTTTATGATGCTGGCCATTTATGAGCTCACTGCAACAACAACTCGTTTAAGAGCGTAGTAACCATAGTTGGAAAACAATGCAAACTGTGCTGCGTCCGAATAAATGGCCTCATTTCCAGCTGTCAGCGCAGACAGCATTTTGTCGCAAAAAGAGTAGTTTTCAGCTGTAGCTCTAAGAATGAAAAGATCAAATGTAATAGAGCGACTAGAAATGACGTGAATGCTGTTGAGAGAGCCGAGACAATCGAACAGGCCTTGCCTTCTAGGAAAGTGCTTATTTTACCGAGGTGATGAAGGATTACCATGTGGAAAGAGTAAGACTAAGAAACATTCCAAATCCCACAACCCCGCAAACATGACCAAATGAAAAAGGGTTGGTGGATCGAAGAAGAAATGATATAAATGGTTGCCTGGACCACCGAGCATTGACATTTCCAACCCGCTATGAAAATCCACCTCCACTATCATATGAGTTGATTGAAGGACGAATTCACGCTGGAAAGGCAACCCATTTCAAATTAACTTAGCGATGGTGAGTGGTACACTAAAGAAGGAAGAACCATGAGAAACGGCCCAGAACCCGAGAAATGGGACCCCTTCCTTGCCCGTTGATTTGAGCATTGATGCGACTATCATCGCTGTGCCCTCTTCAACACTACGCTCTCTCACCTATCTAATCAACTCCCCACCCCCCCCCCCCAAATGCAGACCCAAGATGAAGAAGTATTGTGCTACCTTCTAAAGGGTTCTAACTAGCAGTAGAGGTCATCAGCTCAACCCGGCCAGGTGCAGATTTCTACACTAGTGCAAAGAAGCAGATCTCGAATGTGCTTTGCTTCCTTGCCGAACTCTTCTCAGAATTATGGA
>MU872130.1:1891-12082 GCA_036418205.1 Ostertagia ostertagi | reverse complement strand
CCGCGCTTGATAACCACTTTAACACATTGACGACAATGCGAGTTTTGGCTTTTTTGGCCACGTGGGACCGCGGCGATTTTGCGGGCGCGCTCGCCTCAGGTCGTTCAAGCAGATTTTGAGTGATAAATACACAACTAATGACCAATTCAAAACCAAATTAGTAAATTGTAATGAGCGCAACCTACCCAGGGGTACAGTAGTGGAATTTTGATCAAAAGACATGGAATAACAATGAAAAAGCGAAATTTTTCAGAACTAGCTGCAATGGACCTTAAAAGTAATTTTACGTTGATTATTCCAATCAAACACACATGTTGTCATCCCTAAGGTTCCGTATCTACTTCTACTACTATTTAAATCTTTACATTCATAAAAAGAAAAAGTAAACGAAAAAATAATTGAACTCAAGATTTCGTATGATTCAGAAATCCTCCTCTAAATTACACCATACGAGACCATTCTATGGACCGCTCTGTGTTTGTAGCTACGACAAGGTGTCTTCCATGGAATGAAATACAAGAAACTTCTAAAAGAATCAGTCGGTCGATGCCAGCGAAAAAAACAGAATCGGAAGCTCGTAGATGGGGTGCGAGGGGGCGATGAAGTATGAGCCCGCACGGCCCGCAGTGGGCGCTGGGCGAATAAGCGCGGGGATTATATAATCACCCCGCAGGTCGATCGTCCAATGTGTTTAAAATGAGGGGTCTGAAGTCCCAGTCAGATAACATAGTCGGCTAGATCGAATTAGCACGCCCACTTCGCCTCTACTGGTTCGACTATGGAACGAGTTTGTGAGGTGGAGGAGGAAAGACACTCTATCTATCAAAGTAGAGTTGCGGGAAGCACTCATATCTTATCATATCTTTCACTGAGACCGTGGCCTACGACTAGTACTTCACCCTTGTCATATTATTCTATGGCTAAAATGGCTGCTACCTTGCTGGCTCTTCACTTTCACCAAACTTCTTGCGATTGCCATGCAAGCCCTCGAAGAAAGGGCCTTTCAGGTACCCGATTTCGTACGGATTGGTATCCCTATCTAATCGTTAACTCAGATCCTCTGATTGATTAGATATCACCGCCCATCTGCAAGCTCCACTTCGATTAGATATTGCCCTTTCGTTCAGAATCATGAGTGGCCCCCTCGAACTACATTTTCACTAAATATTCCACTGGTCTACCGCAAGGTGCCCATAAAAAGGGAGGTGAAATGGAGGTTGGAAGGGGGAGGTAGTGTTGGCAGACATTCCTAATCAACGTAAAAGGCATTTAAGGGAAGCGATCACGCTGGCTTCCACGCTGGATTTGCTACCCTCGCGTTATCAACCGATAAGGTGTGAGGCAGTAATTGTTGGACGAGTGTAAGCCCATGGAAGATATGATACGATGAGATAAGAAGGTGCGGCTGCTTGATAAGAGGTGCACTCCAGAATGAAAACGGGACGATAACGATAACGGTATCATATCTAGCACGCTCTTATCGCACCCCTTTCCACATCGATAGTCTTTGTTTTTGCTGAACGGAAGTGGATTTCGGCGCCTTATCACTCCGTTGATAAGGCGCCACTGCCACTGAAACTTCACCTGTTGTAACATTGGGCAGGACCCCTACCCAATCCAGTACGTACCTTCCTTATCGTCTCCATAGGAATTTTCGTGACCACTTCCTTTAATCAAAGTAGGGTTGCGAAAGACACTCATATCTTGTCAAACATCATCAAATCTTCCACTGAGACGGTGGATCTACGATAGCTACGTCACACTTGTTACCCTTGTCGTATTATTCTATAGCGAAAATGGCTGCTACCTTGCTGACTCTTCATTTTCTACAAATCTTCCTGCGATCGCCATGTATCAGCACATGTGCATCGCTGGCGATGATCCCCTCTTGGCCTCACATCCGGTGGACGCATATTTACAACCGTGCTTTGATGAAAAAAGGTCACTATCTACGTTAAAGCTCGCTCGATAAACACATAGTTCAAATCTCTTCTCACATCTCTACTATGAGAGGCACGTAACCACCGCAAGGTGAGATTAGAAGGGTCCAACATAAGCCTTAGTCTGTCACGTCTCCGTCAATACGGATGGCTCACCTTCGATGGTGGCACTACCAAATCGAGGTCACCTGATAAGAGGCAGTTGGCAGCAGTCGTCTGGCGGCACTCACTCCCCCTTCCCTTTTCTCCCATCTTTCCCGGGGGAAATGAGTAATATTACCGAATTCACCAGGAGTCACATTTTTTAATTAACGGAAATTAGTCCCTATTTCTCCCTTATACCCCTCTCCGTCTTGATATTTGCTACATCAGAGGAAGTCTCTGGGAACAACAATAGGACGATCAGCTGTATACAGGTAAATAATTTTATATTCTTCTTTCTTATTATCATTTGAAAAAAAAAATCATAATAACGGTTTCTAAATCTGGGAAAAACGGCAGGAGAAGGAGGACGCCCTTCCGACTCTTACTTTAAATGGGTAAAAATCAAAGAAACGTTGAGAACTCGCTTGATAGAACCAACCACTAGTAAATTTGCATCACCAATAGTACTAGGTAAAAAGCTAAGAAAGACTAATGGAGATTCACAGTAGTATTGTCAAATCAATGCAATAACGAAAACCGAAACTTATTGTATTCCCCACATGCAGGATATACTAGACCTTGTTAGTGGAAAAGAAAATTATTTGGTTCATTTTCCTAAAAAGTTTTTTTCCAAATTCCTAACGGAGCAACATAAAGAGCGCACAGCGTCCTCTTTCTTGTAATTGTACCATTTCGCGGTGATGGCACAGGGGCCGAAAGGTATCCCCGGTACATTTCAGAGGTAGCGAATAGCTTGATCCGTGAACTGAAATCATGTTGTTTTGCTTATATTGATGATATAATAATTGCTAGTCAATCTGTGAACCAACACCTAATTGATCTAGAAGAAGTTTTTCAACGTATAAAACACTTCGGAATGAAGTTGACCGCAGAAAAATGCTCCTTCTTCCAAACAGAAGTGCAATACTTAGGTGTTCTTGTCAGTAAAAATGGCACTCGCCCAAACCCAAATAAGGTAGCGAGTATTGCCGAGATTAAACGTCCAAAAGATGTAAAAGGTATAAAATCATTTTTAGGTGCAGCTTTTTATTTTCGCCGCTGTGTTCCGTGTTTTTCTATTGCTGCTGCCCTGCTCAATTCACGCTTCGTCAAAAACACGCCATTCTTGTGGACTAGTTCCTACTTTTGGAAAGTCATTACATAATACACATAGATGCGTCTGATAGTGAAATACATTATGAGCGAACCATACTCGGAGTTTAATATAGGATAGAGGATATGTTTGCTGCAATAAGGTTAACACCCAAGACGTACACCCTATCGCTTACTGCAGTCGCAAGAAAAGAACCAAGCTGGTATTGAGCTTGAAGCACTCGCAATAGTATTTGCGCTCAATCATTTCTACCCATATGTGGAAAATGCGAGAATAACCCTGATCACAGATCGTGCAGCCCTAAAGTCTCTAATGCATAGGCCAGATCTTGTAGGTGTATTGGCCGAATATCAAATGGCCGTACAAGCTTATGATATTACAATCGAATATCGTGCAGGAAGCAGAGCACATTTTGTGACTTTCTGAGCCGATATCCACTGCCACAAACTAACTCTACAATAGCGCAATTATTCCCTCCCTCGAGGGCAAACAAATATAATTGCTATATTTCATAAGAATCCACTCTTAGGATCACTTGGGAATAAATGAAACATACGGTACAATGAGAGAGAAATACTTCTCGCAGAATATTTATTAAGATGTGGCAACATACATAACAACATGCCCAACGTACCAAAAGGTCGAAACGCCTCCAACTCGCAATTCGAACTTCTTATATCGATTCCCTCGATTACCTCTGTCATCGATAGCTTACCTAGGTGTCGTCTGTTGTTACAGTATATCGATTCTCTCAGTGCCTATGTAACAGATAGCTCACCCTCGTGTGACCTGTTATTAGCGTAATACTCATTATTGTACCTCCACCATAATCTCCAACCATTTTTCTCCTCAATTAGATGACTCATTCCTGTAAGTTCGCATTTCCTCAATCGATGAGCTTCTTCGGTTGAGTCATGTGAGATTCTTTGTGCTCGCGCACCCTATCAGGAGCACCATCTATAAACAACCACGGCTTCACCCCTGACCCCGCCTCCTCGGCATTCTCTTGCTCGTGCCATCGCCTCGGACGGTCGGGTTTCCACCGTCGGTCTATTTCATTTATTATTCACTTATTATCCTTCACTTTTGATCTACCATTATACGGTCCATGCAATAGGAACTCACATCAGGATCATCGTCGTGCCTTTCAACTCATATAACTCACTTCATTTTGGCTCAAATCGCTCACAATTTGAACCTATTGATCGCCTTCACGTTTATAATGTTTATTTTATGTAAAATATTATATAAACGTTTAATTACCCAAGTTTGAGATCTGGTCTACCAAGCAAAAGTCCCGCGTGGCAACTATTGGCGACATCCTCCACACTTCTGCCTTGCGACTCTGCCACAAGTGTCTTCAGCCCATACATAAGGAAGATTGTGGCACATCATGTGCCTCTTGTGGAAGTGACCACAATATTCTGCTTTGTCCTCACAAGCCCCAGCACGGTCCACCACGCAAACGCAAATTTTAAATTATTCCACATGTAAACTGCTTAGTTGTAGCGATCCCTTCCTTTTTCCTCTATTTATCAGTCGACTAGCCAATCCATGAAAGACACCACCACCCTTTCCCTTGTTTTCAACTCACAGCGGAGCACTCGTCTCCAGATCATGCACTCTTTTGTATAAGGCCGTTGTCCTCGCCAGATGTTCAAAGACATGACTCCGTCACCCATGCCATTCTCATTGAGGCTCAGTACTCGTCCACTCGCAAGATGAACGCTGTCATTTTCCAGCTCGAAGCTGTTCTGACCCAATTGGGTCACCTCCGAGCAGAATTACGTCAACATGCTTACAATTCGTTCCAAAATCAACGCAAACTACAGGAAGAGATAGCGTTCAACAGAAACGCCATTGAACATCTCCAAGCTAGAGTGAACCTCACCCTAGATCACCTCAATCCACCCCCAGCCAGCCCCGTCTCTACCAACTACGACGACTGGTCAAACGACGGCACCCCTCCCAGCATGATCCCCCCCGGACAACAGGCCCCATAATTCTGCTATTGATACTACTTCTACATTCAATACTATTCCACCTTTTCTCTGTACTGCTATATTCCTTATTCCGCTGCTGCTATCCGTTCAACGTATTCCCGCTATCGAGACTCCTATATTCAATTTCCGCCTGCTATGTACTTCACAGCTGAGACGACAACGGCGACAACGACGACGACGACACACAGATGAGTGATGCGGTCTGCCATACCACGATCTTTCTTTGTGCTCATATGTTGCTGTTTTCGCGGCCCGCCGCAGTGTCGTGGAAAACCACGACCTTCGGAGCGTTTTCGCAGCTGTCATGTTCTTATTCACCTTTTTGTAAAGGATTGGGGCCCTTTGCTCCTCCTCCTAATGGCAGACGCTTTTCGGTTTCTGGCTTGACTCGCTTGTATCTCATAAAGGAACTGCTTGCTTTGTATGGTAGTTCGAATAATAAACGCTTAGTAAAACCCATTGAACCACCACAATTTCAATTACAATCTGTGCTTTTAGTAAATTCGTGATACCACCCTGGCGGACCAAACCACTGATTCAGTAATCAGAGCACTGATCAATGACGTAATTTTGAAGCACGGCATTCCGAACGAAATTGTTTCGGACCGTGGCTCCAATTACACTAGCGAGGTATTTTCCGAAATTCATAAAGCACTATTCATGAAAAATAAATTTACTACATGTTACAACCGCAAGGCTAATGGACAAGCCGAACGACTGGTAAAGGTTGTAACAGATTCGCTAACAGCGTACTGTTCAAAGGCCAGACACCTGTGGTCGGACTTCCACCTATTGTTTTTGCATATCTCTGCAGTAAAAATCCATTCGTCATTATGCATGGTAGGTGTCCAGTTGCATGGAGTGACATTATCCATGAACTGCATTAGCGCCTGGTTCTTGTATCGGACAATTTCACTGACCAATTTGCTGGCGGCTCAAAGAAAACAATTATGGAAAAGGGCAACGAGATCTCCAAAAAGTCGTAGTTTACAAAATCGGATACGACATAGAGCATAAGGTATACCTGACGACACCGTTCCTCCAAAGCTCACGAACCAATGGAAAAGGTCCGTTTAAGGTTGATGAAACTAACCGTCCCAACATAATTATAACTAACATTGTAGGTCGTCCTGGACGACATGTTGTTCACACGAATCGCTTGAAATGTACTCTTCGCGTTGCTTTTCGGATCTCGCGGTGCACCTCACGGGAAACCAGCAGGAAGCCGTGCGTCTGGCCATTGGACAACAACCCATCGCGGCTATCCAGGCGGCGTTTGGAACAGGGAAAACAATGGTGGGGCCATTATCGCGGCGCTGATTGCGTCACGTCCTCAGTCTACGGTGGTCGTTACGGCCACCACAAATGCGGCGGTTGCCCAATTTACAGAGACCTTATTATCATTGACGGATTTTGCGCACCTTCAGGTCGTGCGTTATCTGTCCGACACGGCGGCTTCGGAGAATTTGTACCCCACCAGGGTCGACTTGAATGCCATCCTCAAGTCCCTAGGCGAGGACTACGCCTCCCAGCTCACCCGCGACGAACGCGATTTCTGCCTGGAGTTCAAGAAGAAGCGCGCACTGCTCGAAGCCTACCTCGCGGAGCCGGTCCGCTTCGTCAACATGTCCGAGGAATACCAGCTCGAAATTGCCGAGCGCTCGGTGTCGCGTTCTACCGAAAAGATGGTGCGGTACATATCCAAGTCCACCGCCCAGCGATCATTTGTCTTACAACGGCATCCCTCCTCAACACCACGGATGTCGCGGACGGCATCTCCGGCAATACGTTGGCTCATTTGACACGGTCACTGGAGACGAAGCGTCGCAGATCCCCGAGCCGGCGTTAGCGGCCATCACCAGCCGGGTGCCCAACGCGCAGCAGCGCTACATAGGGTACATCCATCAGCTGGAACTCACGCGCGCTGTGCCAGGTCTTCCAACCCTGCTCGTTTTGGAGCGCGCAGTGTGACGGCGGTGCCGGTGGAGGCACCGGCTGTTCCAAAGGCTCCTTAACTCACTACCTTCTGGCCCCACCCTGCGCTGAACGCGCTGCCCCACCTAGTCACTTATAATGGGGCGCTCATCAGTGGTGCAAACCCTGCATCGCGCCAGCTTCTCTTACGCATAACGCGATTCCCCACGCCAGGACGTGCCCTTCCTCCTACTCGACGTGGAGGGCCCGTCGGTAAAAGCGGCAAGTCGCACTACAATGTTAGCGAGATCACCGTTTGCGTGCATCTCATAGAGCGTCATAGAGGCGAGGCAGCTACAGCCAGCGCAAATTTGCGTAATCTTCTTTTACAGAGAACAGTCACGGCACCTCAAGGACCGCCTGGATCAACTTGGAGTGGAACTGACGAAGGTCGACTCCGTGCAAGGCAGGGAAAAGGAGGTAGTCATTTCTTTGACTACACGTACCGATTTTTCAGCTCACTTTGCCGACTTCCTGACGACTACAAAAGAATGAATGTGGCACTCACGCGCTGTCGTCACGGTCAATTCATTCTTCGGGCACGCGGCGTCGCTCAAGCGCCGTGCCGTTCTGGAGTCGAGTGGTGGAATGGGCAAACTAACTCGGCGCAATTGTGCCGTTCGCAGAACTAGATCGGTATATTCGAGAATAGTTCCAGCACCAAGGTTAGCTCTACATTCTATTTTTGATGTCCGGGACGGGGACTTGGTTTTTGAAGTCCGGGACGGACTTGGTGTAAATGGGGGAGGTGTAAGCATAGCGGTCACCAGCACCCTGATGGTTCTTTTCTTTTGGCTGACTCATCTCTTTCAGGGCGGAGACGAGCGACACCGACTCGAGGAGACTGGCAGCAACGGCCGACGACCGTTCTCGTTACCTCACCTTTTTAAGGGCGACGCCCTCTGCACAAGCTGCATCAAGATCTGATCGTTCACTCTCGCCTCCAGTGATCTGTTTTGTGCCCACAGTTATCTCTTGTAACATGCTGTGTACTTTTGTACTTTACTTTCTTTTGTATGTGCTCAATACTCAATACTCTGGTTCTATTGGTGTCTTCAAGGATAAAACTTATTAAACGAACTTTGAAGGCAGATGAACGATTTGGCAGCTTCCATTGCGCGCGCTCGCTTACTTCTCTCATAGAAGTCGTTGTCTGCCGGAGGACTTTCTAACTTCCTAATAACATTCTCGTTGAGTACTTACTGCCCATTCAGCTGTTTCCCAGTCATTGCAATTATGAATGCCATCGTCTTCACACTTGATTCCATCCTGATTCAACTGGGTCATGGCTAGCAGAACTACATTACCATGCCAAACAATAGAATGGCGAACAGACAAGCAGTCGACGTCATCCGAGCCAGAGTGGACCGCGCACTTGACGCCTCAAATCCGCCCCTTGCCAGCCCGGTTTCCACCCGTTGCGATGATCGGTCCAATGTCGGCAACCGCCTTTTTCACATGATTCTGCCTGCCGAGGTAAGACCTAGTCCACGCGCGGGGAGGTGTTGCACTCAATACACCATTTGCAACACCGATCCGTACGTCTTATGAGGTCGTTGTTCAATACTCGCCTGTCGTCACATATTCCATACTGTCATTCCTCTTGTTACCTGGAAATAGTCCGCTGCTACTGCTTTCCGCCCATCATGCTGTCGTGGTATTCACGCGAATACGCCATTCGACTTGCGTTTTCGCATCTGCGTCAATATGGGGGCTCTCCTACATGATGGCAATATTGAGCGAGGTTAACTCGCAGTTAGTCTGAAGAATGCAATAGTGGAAGTTGGATTCGAAATTGCAAGCAAATCAGCATAATATGAAAGAGGATCAAGGTATTTCCCATGGACCTTTTCATTGGAGACTCAGTTCATTTGCATAACGACACCGTTCGCCCTAACACGTTGACGGCAGCGTGCAGCGCATGCGCCGCACATCTTGAGCACCGTGTGGGACCGTGTGCAGCGCATGCGCTGCACACACAAATAATTTTTTTTCGCGCATGCGCTACTTCTTTTCTAATTTTTTGCATCTATTCTATAGATCACACCATGATATAACTAGATCACGGCGAGGTTCACAAAATAGTTGATATATAAGATATGCTTCACTTCATCGAAGGTTTTCCAAGTCCTACAAAACTCTCAATTGTGATCATTCCTAACTTTTTTGCCATAAAAAGTCCTTTGTCAAGTTTTTTCATAAAAAAGAGCAGTAGAAGTACAGACCTACACATATAGCAAGACATATGTTTTTAGTGAGCAACCGCGTCAAAAATAATTTTGAGGTTCACTGCAGCAAAAGCAACTGAAACTTGCCTTTCATTGCCAGAAAACGTCATTCGATCGCACTTTACAATGTACCTTCTGATAAGTTTGACACATCGAATATCATTCGAAAACATTTTGTTGCATCCGAGTTTTGCGTATTTAAAGCTCAAAATTCCACGGATTTGATGTGAGGCGGCGGCGCCTGCAAAATCGCTCTGGTCCCACGCGGCGCAAAAACCCAAAACGCGCGTTGTCGTCAACGTGTTCAAGCTCACTAATCATTGAAAAAGGCCTTCTACGGTATGAGAAATCAACCTTTCTAATATTGCAATATCCAACCTTGTAGGTCGCCCTTTGCAACATTTGCGCACCTTAACCGCAGGGTCGTGGAATTCCACGACCCTTGGATTGTAGTCGCATTTGTCACACTTCCTAATCAACTTTTTGTAAAGGAGTGTGATAGATGATGATGTGATGTGATGAGATGTGATACTTATGTCTTGTTCTCATAGACGAGGCCAACTCCACTACCCCACCAGACAGAAAAAGTGCACCCTCACAAACTTACAGAATCGAATTTCTCCTAGGACGAAATAAAGATTTCATCAGCACCGTTCTCAAGAATGCAACAGAGCTACACGAGGCCATCAAAAATTTCCCCTACAGATATTATTTCCGTCTAAGCTATCCCCAACAAACAATGTCTACGCCTTCTGTGAAGCGGGGAAAGTATATTATCCCTTGTGTGC
>MU872129.1:0-14709 GCA_036418205.1 Ostertagia ostertagi | reverse complement strand
CTGTGGATCGAACTTTGTGCGCCAGCGGATCGACCGATACCAGCGGATCGAACGATGTACCAGCGACTCGACACTGTTTGAAAGTGGCGGGACCCAACGTTCGAAGGAAGTCCACTTCAAAGGACCACACTGTTTGAAAGGGGAAAAAACTTCCTTTAAACGTTGGGTCCCACATTTTTAGAGTGTTGAGTCGCTGGTAGCGAATCGCTGGATTCGCAAACTATGACATCGGTCTAACCGTCTGTGCGCGCTCGCACGGTGTACCCATGGAATGATATGTGATAGGATGCGTGACCGTGATCAAGATGCTTGAATTGAGATTTTTTGACTTGTTTTTGTTTGTTAACTGCTGTTTTGGCCGCAGTTCGCGTTGCGAATGTTTCACAAGAATGCTGGGTTGTGAACAAAACTTTCGCCCCAGGCGGGACTAGAACCGAGAGGTGCGGGTTCTAGTCCCGCCTGGGGCGAAAGTTTTGTTCACAACCCAGCATTCTTAACATTCTATTATAATTTACAAGATAACTAATTGAAAAACTATTACATTTGTATTATTATTATATTTATTTTTTGTTGGCTATAATTTCAAAACAATTTATCTTTTACTTTTGAAATATCCAAAACTTTAGCACTTCCCTGCCAATTATAGATCCGAACAAGAAAAATACGAAAAATAAGAAAAAAATTGAATAATTCAGCCGAAAACAGCGGCCACATAGACTTTTTCATAAATAGTACGCGCTACGATCTACATTTTGCCTCGGCTTCAACGTACATAGAGAGTGCGCATAGAAAGCCGATGCCAAGCTTTGCGAATCGTGCGATAAGCTGGCGGTACCAACTAATCGAGCTATTCGTTGGCCGCGACGCGACCGCGGCACTGGCGGGTCGCTCGATTCGCGAAGTCTGACATCGGCCAATGAAGCATATTATTTCTTCTTTCCTGTTCTTTCTATTATACTAGCAGTAAAAATCTCCCTCAACCATCTGGAAATGAGACCTGCTTATTAACTATATTAGATTTGATTTGTATTATGTGGTCTATTTATACTATATAGAGGCTTTACGAGATAATCGCTTTTCTCTCAGGCAACTAAACTGTCACTGTAAGAATGATCTAAGCTGATGGTTTGGGTGGGCATAGGTCCTCAGAGGCCCGACGTATTTCAGCCAGTGCAGTACATCCTAAAAGGCTAAGCAACAAACTAATTGGAAAAACCTCAAAAACAAACAATAATCCCTACAATGACGACCACACTTTTTTGAGTTCGGCTCTGATTTGTAGACATAGAAAGTTGGTGCTATCTTAGCTGGGGGGACCACCCGGCGGCGCGGCGCTTTGAAGGGTCCAGGGTGATGTGTACAATTTCAACCAACCAAAACACTTCTACAAAAGGGTTACTGCTTCATGATATCATGATCAGGAACCTGTTCGCTAAATATCCGTACGACAATTCGGCAGTTGTTGATTACGACGCACTTTTGCACAAAAACATAGAGGACCGACTGTCATTGTTGTTGACAACAGAAAGTAAATTTAGGTGCCCTTCAAAATCATCCAAAACCTTCGGGAGAGGGGACTGACGAATATTAGTGGAGACGCAGGCGGTTTTGTGTCATTTACTCATGTAAACGACGGAAGACGCAGACCAGGCGGTCGGGGCACAATTCACTGAGATGCGGCAAAATTTTGACATGATAATGTTGCATGTTCCTAGGTGTTGTAAAGCTCCCAAGGCAAAACACCAGCGCGAAAAATAACGAAGTTGCAGCACCCTGTAGGGATGAAGGGGATGGTAGAAACCAGATAAGTAAGGTGTGGTACTACGTACGGCAAAAACTCTATATTGGCTGGTTGAGGAGCGGTGCTTTTCCAGTAAAGGGAGCGCATTTTGCTGCGAATAGTTCTTTCGGATTATGGTAATTCCAGTCTCAAACAAGGAGCCTCTAAGGAGACAGAGCTTTGGTTTTCTTTCCTTCTGAACTTAGTTTCTACTGTCGTTTCCATTTCGGTTCTGCTTCTCCACACAAGGAGGCCATGTGAAGCAGCAGTTCGACACCGCCTCACCCAGTGATCTCCAACATCTAGCAGGAGTATTAGGAGTTTCGGACAGTGGGTGTGAAAACTGACGAAGGAGTTAGCGGCATAATTTAGCATCCCATTGGGCAGATTCCCTGCCAAAATCGGGAACTAATTCAGTGGTGGACGGTGGGCAGCCGCCGCCGCGGCGCGCAGCATGTTCGCGCTCCACAATACAAAACAGAACATCTGAGCAGATAGCGTGGTACCAATCGAGCGGGGGCCGGGGAGGCAGGTTGGCGCTGCCGAAGCAGCGTCACTTGTACATGCATGAGAACTCAAGACCCGAGTGAGTTCATATTACTGAGAGGCCGCGCGTACATCGCCGCGCGCCCGCGGTGCGCCCTCCCTGCCTGATAGCGCCGAAGATTGGACTGATTTCCCGCAGGCCAATAAGAACCGTATGCACACCTGCCTCCCTCACCTACTGACGATGCGAACTTCCAAATTCTTCAAGGTTTTAAGATGTTGTGTATGTACATTTGTCACGTGGATTAACGCAAAGATGACATTACGAGCAAGGTAAAATCCAGAATTGGCGGAGGGGGAAAATCCCATGACAACTTCCCTTGCGTAAAAGGGTCTTGTCATCCCATGAAAAATTTTCATTCTCCCGCGAGCTGCTTCTATCTTCCGAGCTCTAGGCAAAATCGTTCCTCCTTGCTTACCTTAGGTCATCTCTAGCGCAATGCTTCTCCTATTCTCACTGAGAGACTGCCAGAACCACTCCTAGGAACTCGTATTTCATGAAATACAAGAAAAATAATGTCACTGTAACAAACAGTGGAACACGAAGCCGTGCAGAAGTGCAGAAAATGGGGGGTGTCCTATGTGACCACGTAAGACAGAAAACGATGAAACCCTAACACACTAGGGACAGCGTGACGCGTTTGCGCGTCACATTTCTGCGACTTGTTTTCATTTTTCAGCGAGTCGTTATACCCCCTCATGTTTGGCCAACGTGGATTACGGTAGCGGTCACTCATCGGACTGTTAAAACCGGCTTGTCTTGTTTTCATCTATCAGGACTTTTCAACATTGCAGAACCGTCCCTATACATTACCGGGTCCGGAGAACAATATATCCCGTACCAATAATAAAATTATCAGAGAGGACTGATGATTGGGAAACCATAATGAAGACGCCAAAATGCATTTATAACGGCTGCCAATGTGTTAAAATGTCCAGCCTAGAAAGTAAGGGACCAGATCGCAAAGGGTCAGCCATTTTTTCTCGATAGAGTGACGATAGTATAAAAAACAACAGTTAAGAAAGCCGTCTGGAAGTCATCTAACTTTCTGCGGTGCAATTAAAAGACTTTGCGGTTGCGGCAATCTTGCTTAATTTCACGCATTTTTGCACCACAACCCTAATTGAGTGTTGACACGTAATCTATACTTTTCGATGCTCGACAAAAACGACAAATGACAACTAAGCGTCTGGAAAGCCACGTAAAAATGCAGGATTTCATTAGGAATTCGTCGTCAAAACAATAACAAAAGCAATGTAAGTAACAACATCATTGTATTGGCGGACAGACAGCTGTTTACGTAGACACACACCGAGAGAATAACACAACAACAGCCGAGGGGCAGAGTCGTCAGCTATGACTGACGCATTGGTATTCATAACTGGGTGCTCTGGAAATGACGGTGAGCTGGCACTTGGACACGCCGTTGGCTGATAAATTGATTGTGTAGGGGATGTTTGTCAACAGATAATTCAGCTTAAAAGACGTGCCGATAATCGCATCAACCCTCATGTCATCAAAATTCCTATCCAATGCAGCAGTGGATATCGCAGTGAAGAGGAAGAGAAAACATGAATGGTCCCGAGCGGATTTCTCGCCGACACTATCCCTACCACCTTTAAAGTTTTAGAGAAATAGAGAAATACCACCTTTGAACTTTTTGATCAATTTTTAAAAATCAAATTCCATTGGTAATGAGTCACTAGTGAAAGAACTAGAGGCTACTGAACTGCGAGTTTTGGACCACTGAACAAAAAATTCGTGCAGATGGGAATACCAACAGCATAGGAGGTGGTTAAGTAATGTTCAAAGAAAGGGAGGGATCCCTGTCGAAAAGTGTCGCTTCGAGCCGTGCACAGATTAGGGTGGAGCAGGTTGTGCCCATAGACGGACGGTTTAACCAAGTGGGCGGGACTTGCTGCTCAAGATATTGGGTGAGAAAAGAAAACACAAATATCGTACACTGTAAACAGGAATCAAAAACAAAGTCTAGTATCTAAGAAACACAAATCTTCCCAGATTTCGGACTCCCAAAAAATAATTGATAATGATTAAGAGATAAGTACACTATGCTTTCGAGGACCAGATGCGCGTCGAGTGCAGATCACACACCACAAGTGACGACGGCCTCCACAAAATGTAAATGTTTTCTGCCAATGAAATGATTAGCCTGTTGCAGTTGTATTCTATCAGTTGTCACTAATTACAACTATCATTTACCAACTATCAGCTATCACTATGAATCACTAGAACCAGATTTACTTGGAGGCCGTCGTCACTTGTGGTGTGTGGTCTGCACTCGACGCGCACCAGGTTCTGGGAAGCAAAGGGTATAAATTCAAGCTTTTTGAGTAGTTTTCGTGGTAACATCCCTGGTCAGTGCCCTTCCGAAGACAATCTTCCTGACCTACAAATCATATTTTGCGGATTTTTGTGCGTCTATTTGTATTCTCGAACATTTTCTCTGTTTTCTTCATCCACAAACTTATACTCATAGGTAGTAATAAAAAAAGAAAAAAAATTTTTTTTTGGAAAGAACGAAATGAAAGTACCATATTGTATGTCGTGTCTATGAGACAAAAAAAATATAAAACAAACTACACAGGCATATATGAATTAAAATTGTTTCGTTTCGCTTTCTAATTGGGTCTATTACACAAAGGGGGCATTGCGTTAAGCTGCTCCAATACTCAATTCTGTTTGAAAATCCTTCAGCTCCTAATTGTAGCGGATTCATTCCTATGCCAATTTTCTGATTTTTTGCACGGTTTGTCGATTTTAGGCACAATTGCGCTGTTGCTACCCCAAGAAGGGCCAGAAAATTTTATCTTAGAAACATTGTTCGGAGGTTATTCAGCGCTCTGATCATGAATACGAACATTCTTCTTGACGTAGGGGGTGCTAACTTAGTTGGGGGGGGGGCACGCGGCGGCGCGGCAGTCTGCTCACCTGGGCTCTCTCGAGCGAGACAGTGTAAACTCGAACATTCCAGCTTTTCACGCATGTCAAGTGACCCCCACCCCCTAGACTGCCTACACTCCCCCCTGGCCCACGGATTTCCGAACATGCCAGGCGAGCAGACTGCCGCGCCGCCGCGTGCCCCCCCCCCAACTAAGTTAGCACCAAGTCCTCTTCATGCCCGTAAGGCCCAGCCCTTTTCCCACCGCATACTTCGGATGAAAACTAACGCGTGGAGGTTTGGGTCTGGTCACCAAATATGATCAACCGTTGTCTCTAATCACTCGCCTGCATCCCTGACCGCAAATTCGACGCCAAATTTTTTATCGATATGTTTTCTAAGGAATTTACTGTTGCGGGCCGCCGTCTGGGCTGTTAATCAGTGCAAGTAGGTGCCGGATTTCTGCGTAGTGGGGACGGCGCGAAGAAGCAGTCGTGAGCAATTTGTGAGGAGCAATTCGGAGGGCTAGGCCTAGGAGGGAGAGGCAATGGAAGTTGCTCAGACACCCCATAGACTCCTCCTTCTCTAAGGATTAGTCATTAATTGTTTCCACTGAAAAGAAAGTTCGTCGTGGTTTGATGCGTTGGGCACTCTACAGCGCTACATTCCCCCCCCCCCTCATTTCAATAGACCCATAAATCCAAATGAATAATAATTTTCATGCACACACCCCATGATTTCGTCGTCATTTTGACGCGGACAACAAAGCATTCATATATTTTTTACCATAACGGATTGTCTAAATAAGATCCTGCGTAAGATCACGAAGATGAACACCGGCTCCCCCACTTTCTTCACGATTTGGGGCGCGGCCGCGGCGAGCGCGGACGAGTCGATAGTGCCCGCGAACTGTGGTGGTGATGCGTTTTCAAATTTACCCACACAGTTCGCGGGCACTATCGACTCGGCGGGTTTGCCGCGGCCGCGCCCCAAATCGTGAAGAAAGTGGGGGAGCCGAACACTCGTTGAGTGACAAAAATCACACGTATACAGACATCACACGGCGATTTATGTGTTGAAATTTTCAGACGGGATTCAAAGGGAAAAAGAAAAAATGCAAAAGAAGATAATGAAGGGGCGATTAAGAATGAGATGTATGGAATTTAGCCTTTCGCCGGCTATGCGTGTGTCTAACCGTCTGTGTTACCTCTGACCCTGAGAGGGCGCGCGGGGCGCGTCGCTAGACCGGAAACGCGACTTTTTCACTTTTCGCTGCGGGAACCTCAGGTCCACCTCTCCGATCATCAATGGACCTGAGGTTCCTGCAGCGAAAACTTGAATGGCGTGAATTTTTTAAAGCACTTTTCGGATTTTGTTGTGCGAAAAAGAACTAATTTATTTTGAATTAATTTGCCTAATAATGCTCAATACTGAAGAACTTTGGCATTTTGTACCTTTCATTTAATGTATTATCTCGGGTCTATCGTCAGGGAGGGGGCATCCACGAGCTGATTTTTCGGCGAACTAATGTGAACTCGAACAGGCGCTCATCCTGTAAGGGGGGGGGCATTGTGATGCAACGTCTAATAACTGCCCTCACCCCCCATCCGGTAAGGTAAGGGGGGCATTGTGATGCAACGTCTAATAGCTGCCCCTCACCCCCCACCCCCTGAACTGGCTTCACTCCCCCTGGCTCACGGGGTCCCGTACTTCGAGAAACCTGTGCGCCAGGGGGAGTGTAGGCAGTCTAGGGGGGTGGGGGGTGAGGGCAGCCACTTGATGCCCCCCCCCTTACTGGATGAGCGCCGCTAGATGCCATTCAATGGCTTTCAACGAATCTCGAGTGACTGCCTCAACGCCTGACTCTGTAGAACCTGCTACACTCCTGCTGGCTCGGAGATACGTTAGCTTTCTGGAGAAAACTGCATCATGTGCCCACCCTCCGCCCCCGCAACTGAATAGACCTATGTTCTCTATTAGTGGAAATTTTAGAGCTTTTCTGGATGAGGAGGGGAGCATTCGGTGCAGTAACTTGTCTCGCTTATAGTAATGCTTTTTCGCAGGGGGAAAGGAAGTCTAGGACGATCGGCACAAAATGCTCACTCACCCCGGAGCTTGAGTGTTTTAGCGACAAAATGATTTATGTCCTGTTGTGTTTTTCGCGTATCATGGATTTTTATTGCATATATTATAATTTTTCTTAATTGTAACAATATATTTAGGGTTTCATCAGTAGGGGGGGGGCTTTGCTGCGACAGTTCATATGCATGAAGTAATCCTTTTTTTTCAGGAGGAAGCTCCGTTGGGTGGAAAAATTCAGCGAGTGTTACAACGCACCTTCCTCTTCTGCAAAATTGGAAGTCATAGCCGGAAACCTGTCGTCAAACACCCTCCCCTTACTGGATGACTCTATCCTTTTTAAACGTTGACGTATTGCTAAAAATTGATATATTAATATTAAAATCTGAAGATATCATTTTCAGCTTGAGCGCCAGACTTCGTTTGGCGTCACCGTACGCGTACATGCGACGACGCTCGCGACGGCGCGACGAGTTCTCGACACGGCTGTCGCCTCGTTCGAATTACTCGCAAATATCATGGAAATTCCACTACCGCTGAATAAGGTTCAATTTTTCCATATATAAACGCTTTGAATAACCTCCGTTATGTAGTGCTTGTGATCTGTAGCTGGATAATGAACGTTTATTGCAATTAAAAGGCAGATGTGCTATGAAATTGGTTAGGAAAAGGTAGTCCCTTCGTTGCAGGAAGGCCAAACTCCTTAAAGCTGGAAACATGACGCTCCCCAGCGTAGCCGCCTCGTAGCGCAAGGCTTCACCTGTGGGCAAGGTCGGTCCTACCGTTGCGACTTTTCGGAATTTTTTACGACCCCCTCTTTCCAATCAAAAATTTCACGACCCCCTCCCCCCTTCACCACCCTCGCCATCATGGTCGCTGTTTCTATGTATTTAATTCTGAGACCAGTGCCGACACACCCAGCTCCACCCACGTTCCCCTTCAAAACAGCCGTGTATACTACGTACAAAGAAGGCAAAATTTTCCTCACACTAGCGCCTATAGCTCGGCCATCAATTGTTCAAAGATTACATCTATGACCCCCTATGAAACCATAAAATACGACCTCCCCCCCCGTTGTACTGTGCGCACAACATAACATCGACTCTGCCTGTGGGTCCTGGATCCAACGCCTTTGTGTGAAGCCGTACTTCCAGATGGCGAACCTGAGCTGTGATTTGTTAACGGCGAGGAGACGGGGGAGTAAAGAAAGTGGAGCTGGGCGTTCACATCGGCGGCATCTACTGCTATCTCATCAAGAGTGAAAATCGAAGGGCAGAAAAGGGACCCACTTCTGCAGGTTCATCTGTGCACCTTGTTCTAGCATATTTAAGGCACATTTCACAAATCGAATATAGTGTGGTCATTCTAGCTAGAGGGTCAAGTACGAGAGGGAAAGGCCGTTTGGAAGGAAAAGCCGAAGTGGGCCATCAAAACGCTGGATTGGAAAGCCCCTTTTTGTAAGGTGGTTAGTGCTACGACGAAGAGACACTGGGCGCCGAGGAGAGAGGACAGACGAGAGAGCATCGACGGACAACAGACGCGGACACCTCGCCGCCTAGACTGTTGCATCGCCCAGAACAGCTATGGCGGTCCTTCAAAATCGAGTAAAAGGCTCCAGCGCACGTTTTCGAGCCGAGCTACAGGAACAGCACAACCTTCCTGACCGTGAGCTGAGTCTTACTCCAGCTAGGTGGAATAGCTTTGTCGTGGGCTGTACGCTCGAACGGATTTTGTACGAGTTCTCGTTGAGGCCAAACGCGTTGGAACTATGAGTTGCGCTATGAGCCGACCATTGAACGCTTATCCTTTTTTGTGTTGCAGTTTCTACAATTTGCTCGTTACCACAGAAACCAAAATGATGTCGCCGGAAATGGGCTGGCTGGTTTTAAAGCTGTATTCAAGATAATGTTCGAAAATGAGGGGATCATGGGAAAGATTGTTTGTATATGAAGGAAATTAGCTGAGGCAAGAATTGCTTTTTAGCCTAACCACGGCTTCTTATTCAGCCACCTTTTCGGGAATTACATGCCACATACTACTCGAGCGGTCCAGACATTACGCTGCCACAACTGCGGTTTTTCATATACTGCATTACTCAGTGGGTGTGATCTGTGAGTGGGCGGGGTCTGTGAGGTGACAGATCTTCTCTCACTCAGACTTCGACACCGTAAGCATTTCAGATAGTCGACCCCACCGGTCTCCTATATGGTGTAAGGGAATAACTCAAATGATAATATAGAATGGATAAAATAACGTAGTTATTACGAATAAACATGGGGATTTAATCGAATGGGATGATTCGGTTACTTGTATCCTGATTGCTTCTTCTAGGCCGATGTCATAGTTTGCGAATCGAGCGAGTCGCTAGCGAATCGCTGGATCCGAGCGTTGTGCCAGCATTCAACAGTGCCACTGTCACATAACTGTTTGTAAGTGGCAGGCTCCCTTTAAACGTTGGGTCCCGCCACTATTGAGTCGCTGGTACCTAGTTCGACTCGCTGGTACATCGTTCGACTCGCTGGCGCAAAGTTCGATTCGCTGGTGCAACGTTCGATTCGCTGGCGCAACGCTCGGATCCAGCGATTCGCTAGCGAATCGCTCGATTCGCAAACTATGACATCGAAGGAGGCGATCACGAACGATTCAGGCGATTCGTTTTATGGGTGCGATCACTAGAGCTTATGTGGCATGGAGAACTGGGGCCATGTGCTTCTGTCAGAGAACTTGGCCACTTCTGGCGATGACGCTCATCTCACCTACATCATCGCCCACGAACTCGCCCATCACTGGATCGGTGACAAGGCAACGGTGGACAGTTGGCGATGGATTTGTTTGCAGGTATGAAAACCATTCCATAGCCGGTGGTACAGACAAGAAGGGTGGGGCAGCGGGTATTTAAGGGGCGTTCTGTTCTCCTTCTGGGTCACCCGAGCTGCGCGATCATTGGAGCCTAAGGTTAACTCGGGTTTAGGCTTGGGCTTAGGCTTATGCTTACTTACTGGCTTATGCTCAAGCCTATGAGTGGGACTAGGCTTTTCTTGAGCTCGCTTCGAGCAAACGAGCAGTGTCTGACTGCAACGCGCCCGATACCTACCAACTGTCTGATCTTTTCATCAAGTCAAGCCCGAGTTGCCCACTTGTCCACCCTACTAATACCTCAGGCCATCACATCTCCAACCCTACTCTGCAATGAAGTACATGGCGTATCCCAAAAGGGTTGATAAGTGAAAATATCCAATTTTCGCAATTTTTCCTGCCTTCAAGGTCCACATATAATCCCTCTGAAAGCGGAACCACATCCCTTTGAAGGAGAGTTTTGTGACGGAGTCCCCAAAACAAAATAATGCGGAAGTTGTTGCTGTGGTGTTGTGATCTAACGAGGCTAATCCCTGGGCTCACGTAGACATTCTCAACCGGATGAAAAAAAATGATAGCTTAGCCCGCTTAGATGGTGGGCGATAGCATATTAAGCTCTCAATGTCTGGTTTCAACAAGGAACTGCCTCCAGCTATCCATCTATTTCAATCGGGCACAGTTTAAGAACCGAATAGCCATCACTGAGCGGCTTGTGTGATTAAGCTGCACGGGTAGCGGTAGGTAGGATTAGGTGATTAGCTGGAAGAAACATCTGACTATTAGAGCGGGGGTGAGCTAAAGGGGATCTTGCTACTTAATCCACCCTATTCCAAAGCCACTAAAATATCTAGAGTGATGGGAACCTCCTGTACTTTGGTAAATACGACATTAGTATTGGGTTGGAACAAAATATCGTAAGCAATTTCCAAGTTAAAAATCCAATTAATGCAAGGATTACCGTGAAAACCCCGTAAATCATTTGGAAGTACTTTTTCCGCTTTACTACAGCTTATTTGTCATTTTTTTCAAAATTGCCATTTTACTCAGATATAAAGGATAAAGGATAAAGCATTTGCCGTTGATCAATCCCTTTTGGGATGCGGCACGCATTCTACTTCCATTTGTACATTTCGTAGTGGCGTTTGAATGCGATGTGGCCTATACAATGACTTGCGGGGCCAGCCGATGTACAAGTCAGTGTTTTTATCCTCCCAGACAAGTCTGGTACCAATTAACCGACCCCGGAGGATGGAAGGCTTGGTTGGCCCGGGCGACTCACGAAGATATAATCGACTTAATTGTTAATATAGTGCTAGAATATGGAAAGCGCTATGCGGCTAGAAATCGGCATTTTAGCTGACTCTACTTGTGGTCGACTCGAAGCTCACAGACTCACAAATCAATAAAAATTCCCTGGTCTGATCTGGCTCTTTCGGAACATCAAAAGGCGACTTTTGATTCATCAAGTCATAGGGCTTCTATAAATTCGCAAACTTGAATTTTGAACTTTTTCGTAGAGAAAATGAGCTTAAAAACCGTTGAGTTGGAAATTTCTGGCCGTTAGTAGCTATGTTTCGGATGCAGCTTCTCTTTTTTTTACTAATTACACCCACGCCCTACATGGGCGGGGTAGGTACTCTTACCATGGGAAAGAATAAATCATTTCCGGTTTGTTAAATATTCTCGTTTGAACTAAAAAAGATCTCAGAAGTAAAGAAAATACATAGCTTTATCGGTGCGAGTTGCGCCACGCATTCCACTTTCATTGAAAGTAGTAGAGATGCGATGGCGACGCATTTGCTTTCTGTGCCGTCATAAGGACTTAGCTGATGCTAATGTTATTTATTAGATTATTAAAATTCTAATTCTCTAATTAATCGGATTAGCTCACTCACAGAGGTAGAATGCGTGTTATCCTCCAAAGAACTTCATCTCACGGGAAAAGGAAAAGGTAAACGGCGAATATAGCCCCTGCGCTTCTTCCAATCGGAAGTCCCTCCCACACAAATATTTAATGGAAAAGCGACAAAATGCCACTAATATTTTCTTTCCAATTTCAAACGTAGAGAGTTTCCAAAGGCGCGAGTGGTGGCTGAACTAAGACTAGTACTCATTTCCCAGACTATTTTCAACTTTTCGCCATTTTTGCTGAGATGATAAACAAGGAAGTAAATTCTTGCCGCTAATGTCTGATTTCCATTCCGGCACTCCACTTAGCTCTTACAAATCTCTCAATAGACGTTTTTGTTGTTGTGTTGTGAAAACACAGTCACCTCGATATAATTACTTCAATGGTTGTCATAGCAACCCAGTTGTTAGTTCTATTAAACATTTAAGTAGCTCTGCTGTAAAAGCTTTAAAACTTTGAACAAGGAAGATTAAAGACAACATGAAAAATGATGATGAATTCGAAGTAAGGAGGGGAGGGACTTGATATTCAAGTCACATTATCTCTTAGGAATGCGCCACGCATTCAGCTTCCACCATCGCAAAATGGGGTAGAAATCTAGATCTACCTCATACTGTACGTGGCAGGGCTACCAACTCTTTATGTTGTAACATTGATTTCTCAAGATACATCTCACTTCGGATATACACTTTATACACTAGTGTACTCTTAGTTATACGATAATACCACGTTGATGTGATGATAAATAGTTCCATATTTGATCAGTACGCTGAAGAGAGGGCGGAAGTGGTGTAGTGGCAAGTGGCACGCTTACCACGCGAGCGGTCCGGGGATCAAATCCTGGGTCGTGAGTCGCCCGGGCCAACCAAGCCTTCCATCCCTCCGGGGTCGGTTAATTGGTACCAGACTTGTCTGGGAGGATAAAAACACTGACTTGGCCCCGCAAGTCATTGTATAGGCCACATCGCATTCAAACGCCACTACGAATGTACAAATGGAAGTAGAATGCGTGCCGCAATCCAAAAAGGGATTGTGATGCCTTATCCTATTAACACGCTGAAGAGGCAGCGCTGCTGTTCTGTGCAGAAAAGATTTCTGTCAGCAACAGTGATTCCCTTCAATCGCCTCCAGCATTTCGAGTGTGTTTCGACGGCGTGGCGTATCTCACCGGGTCAGAGTCAGGTGGACTAGTTTGAGTGGTGATTTCACGCTCTTTGAAAAGTCAATGCAATTTCACCTATACAAAGGATCTCACATCTTGACGAAAAGTCAAATTATGGGGCATTGAAAATTCATCTAACCCCCTTTGGGATGCGCCACAAATTCTAATTTCTCTCGAAATCTCGCATTTTGAGCGCGGTTTTGTGCATACATTTGGTGCGGAGTGAAAGTAATTTTTTGCCCTCCTAGGTGGGTGAGTGACCAACGCTGATCGACCTCAGAGGAATGGAAGCTTTTTTTCTGAGCTAGAGATTTGTTCGGGGTTTGGCTACAGACCGTGCTCGTTGGGGGTGGCGCCACTTGCCACTACATCATCCTCTACCTATATGACACATCGCTGGTATTATATCTAGAGCTGCTTTCTCTGTTAGAATCACGGCGGGTGAGCTGCAAGACGAAATGGAGTGCATTTTCACGGTAGGAAGCTGTAGGCACACCTTTTATCCAAGCCTTTAGAGTCGGAGAGCCGGCCCAAAAGTTGCGTGGAAGGATGACAGCAACACTAAAAGATCAAACAGGGCTCAACTAGTCCGGATTCATTATGTAATCAGTCGTTGCCACTATTTCCACCATGGTTGGCAGCACGGCGCATCCATCGGCATGTACATTAGAGCCCAACAATCCTTTTTCCTATTTACTGTACACCTGATCACTTTGAATTGAATTAGCAAGTTAGTCGTATGGATTTCGGACGAAAATAGGAATAGTTTTCCAAAATGCTGGCTATTCTCGCTGGAATACGCCACCGAATCCCACATCTATTCAGAATGCTGGGAAAGCTTGAATGCCCCGCCCCATACAGCGCTTTGCAAAGTCTAATAATGGCACCGCTAATGTTGTTAATGATGTAATAGAGACAGTTGGCCGACCCTGAAAAGATGAGCGAATGAGGAATATCTAAGTCTGAACTTAAAGGCACATTCCACGTTTGAATAAGTATGTGTTTTTGCGTCCGAAATGACTGCAGCTGTGATGATTGATCCAGCAGTAAAGGAAGAAAGAAGAGAACGACTTCAAAACTCACAGAGCGCGTCAATCATGTAGGCGAGGTTTGCGCGCCGCTTCCACAGTAGTGTTATTGGTGGGTTCGTTTCTTTACCACGTCAATAACAAGGGCTAACCAATGAGACCCGTAGAGACGGGGTGCAAACTCCGCCCCAACGATAATCGTGATGTGACTTTGACGGCTCTTGGCAGATTTCCTGTTCCGTTACCGGGACCAATTACCACAAATTCATAGATTTTCGAGCATATGTAATAGTTCGCAATTCCTTAGTCTGGAATATGCCTTTATGTTTTATTTTCACGACACATCGGCAGAACTTGTCCGAACAGAGGATTGGTGGGCTTTGCTGACAACACTCTTTAGCAGAATGCTATTTGGAGGTGGTCTATTCGATGTGGATTTATAAAGGCAG
>MU872128.1:0-10985 GCA_036418205.1 Ostertagia ostertagi | reverse complement strand
GCCACCCAGTGGTAGCTGACACCTGTGTGCCGTGTGGGACAGTGTCACCTAAGTACTGTGGGTGAGCACATCCGTGGTGAGGCGCAAAGGCCCCAGCGCAGGTGCCTGTTGCTGACATAGGAGCCAACG
This sequence comes from Ostertagia ostertagi, assembly GCA_036418205.1. Lineage (NCBI taxonomy): Eukaryota > Metazoa > Nematoda > Chromadorea > Rhabditida > Trichostrongylidae > Ostertagia > Ostertagia ostertagi. Next base: position 10,856 of record MU872128.1, on the reverse strand, counting down.
AGGGTACACTTAATCTGATAAAAGATTTGCTAGCAGTAGTCGGCAGCACACGATTATTTTTCCTGGTTGATATCTCGATATGCCACACAAAGCCTATTGTCATCTTCTTAGGCTTTTCTTTCAGGACCTCGCTCCTCCTCTTCCAACATTGACAGTCGCGCGAAACGAATCGCTGAGCAGGAAAACATCCACCAACTACTACAGCAATGTCGAACCAGTCAACGTGGAGCTGCCTGCCAGGTAAAGTTGTCCGTTTTTTAGTGTGGACGAGTTCTTACATTGTCCGATTGGTCTCATTCGAGGGTGTTCTATCGTCGTCATTGCCGCCTTCGATGATACTTTTTGTATGTATATAATGTGACTGCGCTACGTAGCGAAGCGCTATTCTGCGACTGTTGAACAGTTGACCGCCACTGCGCAGCTGGTCATACACGAGTTTATCGCCTTTCTGCTCATCGCTGACACTGAAATGGCCAAATGCTAAGCTATTTTAGTTTCCGATCCAGAAGATGATCCACGTTTTCGAGTTTCCTCCTTTTTTCTACGCTCCCAATACTTGTACGTATTCTATGAAATGCTGTAAAATGTACTGTTCGCCAAATGGAAAAAATTCGATCTCTTTACCGTTTTGTAGTCTAGTCACGCTAGCGCACTTGGAGGCAAAGCTCTGAAATTTCTGAAAATAATGCTTCATAGGTCAGTCCTTCCATTTGTGGTGAGGTGCACGCCGAACTGCGCGCCTTGAGATGCTTAGCTCAAATCCACCATCGATACCTGTGATTTAAAAAGATGTTTTGGCCGTAAAAGCACAGTGTCAGGGTAAAAAAGAAATTGGAGGGGCTACTCCATCCTTCTCTGCTGTTCTCAATTTAATAGCGTTGATAACGCTAAAAGCTTCATACCACCTCCATTGAAAAAAGTTTTAGATAAGATAAATAGATAAAGAACCGGCTGAATCAGCATAAGCAATTTTGCTCAAAGAGCCGAGCCTAGGCCTATAGGAAGGGTAGCGCGGGGAAGAGGTCCACAGTGGGGAACCACTTGAAGGAGCAAAAAAGCGTATTAGATTTCGATGATGTAGGGCATTTCAACGGTTTTTATCAATGACCTGCTTTATATGGGCGTGTTACTGAAGTTCTTATGTTTACCGCCAGAACTATCCTCAGCCTTACCTTGATCCTTATCGTTAGAGCCCAGAGCAGAATGGGGCGACCCCTTCCAATTAAATTTTCACGCAGTGGTAGTGACCTCTACCCAAGCACGAGGTCGTGAACGCTGTATCCTTCGATAGCTCCCTTTTGCTCTTCTCAGCAGCTCAACAGAAAGGCATTTGATGTCTTTGCTTCACCGAAGCAATCCAGCAGATGCCAGTACGAACAGTTGCGAGCAGTTTCAACAAGCTGCCAGAAAGTATGAGTTGGTAGAGTCATTCGCCCAGAAGACGAGAAGCCAGAAATTGCTATACTTAGTCTCATACGACCTATCTGTTGCACGCTTTGCAAATTATTATTCAATTTCTATTCAGCTTTTTTGACTCCGAAAACTTCCTTTTAGGGAACAACTTTAAATTCCACCAGCAATAAAAGGTTTCTCGCCTCAAAACTGCACACAAACAAGCTACTAAATGGCGCTGATCAAGTACCCCCTCATTTCCTACGATGATCCCTTTGTAAATAACTTGAAAATGTAAGTAGGGAGTCCCAGTACAATCCGTCATTGAGAGATTTAATTGGCCTGCTAGTGATTGGGCAGGCTTTGTTCCAGCAACATACCTGAAATGGTTGCCGGCTCGGTGACTGAGCGATCCAGCGGCAGTGGAGCACGTTTCGGAAAGCTTCGGCACTTCAAACGTAGCCGAATGAATTAATTATTGCTGGGGTACGCTGGCTGAGTGTCACAGCAACCACCGCCCTGGAATTATTGCGAAACGTTCGCGTGCACCTAGTACCACCGAGTTCATTTTCGGTTCCAATGAAATTTCTCGTGCGGAATTCAATGGCATCTGTTGTTTAATTTTCTCACGATTTTCTGCTAATAGCTTCATAGCACCTGTCTAACTCTACACGCTCTCGGAATCCGAACGATCGCTATTCAATAACTCCCGGACAGACTCTCATGATCGCGTGACTACGCTTCTTAAAAATTTCTTTAAATATCTTGACTTGTACTCGTTTCTGGTGCTAATGCTGTCCTGGCCGCTGATCGGAGCGAAGCGTCACAATATTCAGATGATGTGCAAACCTTACCAAGATGGTAATTGAACGCCGCCTCTCGCATTCTGGGGTTTCACATAAACCACCAAAGGCATCGTTTACGCGTAAACAATCTTCATGGCATGATGATTACTACTTTACTTTCTATGTCATAGCTAGCTTTTGAAAAGTTGCATAGAAAGAAACCACCATGACATTATGCAAAGCTCCATGCAAAGTTGTTCATGGCAAAATTTACTGGCGCGTAAATTTTTGGATTTTTTTGCTGAGAAACTTCAATTCTTTAAGCCACTTTCGCAATGAGGCAATGTGTCGTATCTTGTTCTGAATATTTGTAATGACAGTTTTCTCATTATCTTCAAATTTGGTATATCACAAAGCAAGAATCGGCTTCTTGATCCCTCATTCATCACTTTCATCTATCGAAGAGTTCTGGGGTTCTCTTCCAGCTTGCCAATCCAAAATAAGAAAGTTTTGTACATCGTAGTTCTACTACTTCACAGATTTTGACTCCTCCGCCCGAAGATGTTTTCTGATCACATGGTTCCTCAGCTTGGAATTTTTGACGTTTCAAAGAAAAGGTATCCAAAAATCTGGTATAGTATCACGATTTTTGAGAAATCGCAAACTCCCTGATAAAGTCCTACAACTTAACTTTACTTAATTTTTAGTAACTTCCCATAAAGTTGTTGGTCCTCCTCTTTTTCTGCAGGTATCTGTGTTTTATAGCAGAGTGACTGCGCGACTTTTTATGTTCCACAACCCAACATAGCACCTTGAGAGCGGCAAAGCAGCTAAACAGCGGTTTATGAACAGCACTGTATGACTTCGGCTACCAGTGGCGTCAGAGTCATGTGAATTCAGCATGACGAAAAAAAACCGTATTTCTTTGAAATTTGGTTGTGTTGAAGCACGAGAACTCTGTCATTCTATGCGTTCCAAGATCGCACGCTTGCTCAAGACTGCTTCAGTCATGGCCGTCACACGCCGTTCTCTCAAGCCGAAATCGTGTCCATTCATGACGTTTTTGGATGTTTTTGTTTGGCCGGCGTGAGACCGGCGTCCGCTTTGAATACGACGTAATTAGTGGCCGCGGCACCTTGGCGTCTGCAGATTTGCGTTATCGACAGTCGGTATGGCATCCCTTAGGGTTAAGTCGATTGCTGTTGATATCCAATTCCTCTTTGGTAGCACCTTTTTGGAAGTCCGGAAGAAGACAAATTTGGCTGTCACATTGAGGACATGTTTGATGACTTCAGTGTCGCGTCCAAAACAGCTGCCTCACTGGTTGTGACTGATGTGTGAGCGATGTTTGACCTCGCACGGATCGGTTTTGCAATTTGCAGAACAGTCCATGCATTTGGCAAGGAACTGAATTGGAACACTTCCGGACTGCTGTGGGCGAGCAGGCGCTCGCCTTCGGAATACGCGGCAGTAAAGACGCCAATAATAGCCGGCTCGCGGGACCATCATGCAAAAGTCATCAGTTGAACGAGAAATTAAAGCCCTCTAGGGAGGAAGGCGAATGACAACGGCATGAAATGGATCGAGCAACGACAAGGGTTCAAGTAGATCTCCGAGGACAACTAGGTCTGGTGCAAACTGGAACTGCCAGAGATCTACCATGACAGGAAAGGGCGCAGATCTTCAGCAGTTTCACTGTCGACGGCAATCAGCCAAGGAAAAGCATCCATTCAAAGTAGTCGCAACTTGTGAGACTTTACTGCCACTTGGGTTAAGCTGTTCGCCATTGACCGTACTTGTCTCATGGCTATCAGTTAGGATGCCAAGGGCGCTCCAGGCTTACGAGCTACAGTGTTACAAAAATTCTGGTAAAAGTACTTGTGGGTTCTTCTGTGCCGAACAGGTTTTCACAGAGACACGTTCATTTCGGCCGACGTTTCGACTAATTCGCCGTCTTCAAAGGTACAGAAGAATCAAACTATTCTTACAAATGTCAAGGTTTGCAAAGCGCTTGGGTGGCCATTTTCTGTTGTTATTTATGGCTTTTTGGGTGGCTCTTCTAGTGTTGTTGTTCTCGCCGAGGCAATTTTGAGCAGTGTAGCAATGCCGAGCCCTAATGATGAATGATCCGAGGGCACTGTCAGCTGTTTATGGGACTGCACGCAAAAACAAGCGCATAAACAATGGCTTTGCAGCTTATTGTCAGCCGAGGTCATCAGTGAAATCACCTTGCTTCACATAAATTTTCCACTCGCTTATTCCACTTTTTTACACTAGGTAATTTACTTCGTTTACTCCTTCTATAGTCCTAGTTTTTTAGTTCTATTTTTTTGTTTGATATTTTAGCAGCCTTGCTTTTCCAGACCTCAGTGTTTACTCATGTTTACTCAATTTGGCAAATATAATATTCCACAACAGCAAAATAGTTTCCAAGGTGAAATTTGAGCACAATTTGAATTCTAATTCATTGTGCTGCCTCAGCTTGTATTATTTAGTTACCAGATTAGTCCCCCGTCAACCGCCGGGACCTTCCTTTCCTGCGCAAGCTTTCTATCCTCCGCTATGGTCCCTTCCTCCTGTGACACCAACACCTCCTGGAAGTGACGCGTATGCAACACAATGGTGTTTCATACAGTAGAAGGGACACAATCATGATATGACGGTAGATTTTTCGCTTCCCTTCCTCATCCTCCCTTCCTCTCTCCACTGCCCTCCAGCTGCCACTGCAGCACCATGTGGAATGAACGGAAGTGTGCTAAGCAGGTGTTTATATAGCCCTAAGAGTGTTATCACAACTATCCTGCTACAAAACATTGATATCTCAAATCCTGTAAGCTACCCGATTTGTTAGCGGTTTGTTTATCCCATGAGCTTCCTTCTCACTCACTTCATTTTGCGGACGGACACACATACACACACACACACACACGCACACACACACACATACAGATACACAAACCGACACACAAAGTTAGCGCTTTATAAAATAGAAGGATTTCATGAAATTTGAGCACAATTTGGAACTCTAATTCATTGTGCTGCCTCAAGCTTGTTTATTAGTTCATAAGTTGGGAAAGAAAGCATCCCAGCGTGATGATAGCAATGCCCCAGCATTACCGATGGATCCACGTCTGACGCTTTCCGTTGAGATCTTGAGGGAGCCCATTTAGAAATGAGTACCGTAACTTTGCAAAATCTCATTAACACGTTGGAGACCGCGCACGTTTCACGTATTGCGGCCGCTTGCGACTTCAATGGATTTTTTTTAGGAATCTTATCAAGCGAATTGGGAGCAAAAACCTATTGAATGACTCAGAGGAAATCTTAGTAAATGTAATGAAATGAAAAACAAAAGAAAAACTGACATTTTTTCCCAAAATCTGGGACATAAGGTCCATACGGGTAACAGACTGCAGCCCACATATGGGACTGCATGGGCTCCAAGGTGTTAAAAAGCGTGTCTTAGTCGTAGTTGATTTAATTCACTCTTGCGTAGCCTCTGTAGGTTACTACTATCTACCATTACTATCTACTCGGCGACCATTTGCCCTCACTTCGGCGATGGAGCATTATTCTTGACCTCAGAAATTGGCTTAGCGCCGCTCTCTATTCACACCAAATGTCACATTTTTACTATTCGACCACTTGTCGCTCAGAACATTGTCAGCCTTAATTACGTTAATTGATGGAGCAAGGCCAAATCCGGCCGTGTTTTCTAAACAAATGCCTTCTGGATATTGTTTAACTTGCTATCTTAGCTATTTAATTTTGTGATAATTTAGCCCTTGCGATCGCCCGGTTATGGCACGTATGGTCCACAATTGGCGTTGTCAGCAGATGGTGAAACATTGAGCGTGCATTCACGAAGTTCATTGAGGGTAACGTCGAAGCGGCAACCCGAGCATACATGTGAGTTTATCGCTGTCTGGAAGTTATATTGACAAAATATTGATATGTGAGCTAAAATTAGGTTCTTTTTCGAACTTTGTCATCTGCGCTGCACTGCACAGGCCACGTCGTCTCGTCGGAACCGTTCCTACCTTCACATCGTAGTACAAAACATTTTCATCAGTCGAAGTGATTGATGAGCAAATGTTTGTGCGCTGAATATCCTTAGCTTGTCCCTGTCATGGCTACGATTTCGGTACCTCCTACTTACATTATTTCCTGCACTTAGGTACATACACACTGGTTCCTCGTTGTAAGCACAACCGTTCATTGTCCGGGTCAGTTTCGGCTTTTTGCCAAAATTTTACTGTTCGGAATGAAGCCCTGCATCGAATTCCATTGCGATTACCTTCGGTGTAGCGCCTTTTTCGCAAGGAGCAGTTTTTCTTCGGAGTTGAAGATTTCATAGTTTGGATTGCTTTGATTTCTCGAATATCTGTTCTTCGAGACAGTAGAGTAGACAGGTAAAGTAGCTCTCTTGGCAGTTATTTAAAACGCACATCCCACCTGGTACTTTGAGGAGCGACTATGAGCGCTAATCTTCTTAAAGGGGGGGGGAAGGAGCATTCAAAACAGAGCATTCGAAAGCCGCTGCTATATAAAAAAAAGAACTGAGCCCAAGGGAATGCCAGGGACATAAATTGCTGAAATGCTTTACAGATTCCCTTCCACTTTCTAACTCTCAGTCCCAGGTACTGCGATTGGCTCACTCACTCAGATGTCCCTTCAAGTTCATGAGCGCCTGACTGTAATACGCTATGTGCGGCTATAGAGAACAATTTTTGCGGAAACCGGATGGAGGAGGAAACTCTTTGGGAAGAGCGTGATCGCCGGCGATTTGGGTGAAACATTTCGTTTTACTATGCGGTGCAAGCCAAGGCGCACGTCATGCAGCACGCGATCTCCGCGAAAGCAAGGAAACTCGGCAAGAGAAAAGAGGAGACAGAATAAAAGGATCTTTTCTTTGAAGTGTCAAAGCCAATCACCGGCCACGCGATTCAGTCCAGCTCCCCTTTGATGGTTGCATAAATCGATGTTTTAAGACAATCGAGGGGCCTGCCTACTCCAAATGAAATCTAAGGTTCTGTGATGAATGAAACTCATTAGTGGGGCCTGGTGTGATGATAACAAAGTTGAGCGTTCCTGATCCCATGTGCTTACCGTGTAAGAATATGAAATGCCTTTTTGAAATTAAAGGGAGTCGGGCAGAGTCAACCCTGCGTTGCGCAGTTCGCAACGGCACGTTGAGAGATCCTCAACGCACGCTGTATGGGCGGAGACGCAGACGGCTCGAGCATGCGAGTGTGAATGTTCGCGCGAGAGAACGTGTCTAATCGGGCGAAACTGCGCAACGTGGCCGTTGAGAACTGCGCAACGCAGGGTTGACTCTGGTTGAGGTTCGGATCGGTTCAGGGAAGTTCACGTCGTGCATACATTCACACAAAGATTCCCAGCGACATGGCATTTCCTCTTTTTTGCCATGAGTTAATCATCTTCACATGGCTACCATCACAGTAATGGCGTTAATGTGTAATATGGTTCTGAAGGAGCATACCGCTCTTGTTCCCTTCCTTTGAAGTTGTTTTCCCATGACATTTGAATATGTCTCAATTAACTTATTTATACCAGATACCTTCCCGATTCGTGAATATTTAAGGTACGAAAGTCAAGTTGTAGGGAATGACAAGTAGTATTAATTTTCCAGTAATGTCCTTCGAAGGGTACAGGTCTCCACGAGACCTCTTATCATATATCTGGTTACCAGAACCTGCAAAATATCCACCCTTAGTTCTCATGTTATCTTTCACGTTAGTCCATTTCCGTGAGAAAGCCGGCAGTATGGGCGGATTACCTTCCTCCGCGTGAGCGCAGCCTTTGTGTCTTGTTTAAGCTTTTCAGCGCTGTCACAATATAGCGGGGACAGTGGTGCCCGATGGTATTTCAAGCAGCGTACTGATCATTTACCTCTTGTTTACTTCATTCATTTGAAATAATCACTTCTTTCAACACTTGTAACCTTGCTCATAACACATTCTTTATATAGTAATAACTACTATTTCTGGGTTGGGATTTGGGAATCAAAGTTGTAGTCTAGCCCCGTTTTTCGCGTAATAACTTACCTCGGGGGACTGAGATGCCGGGAGCGAAGCGCGTGACATTTTCCCGTTTATCTCTCTCTCTAGTCTTAGTCCTGAAGAATGTCACCATATCTTGTGATAGCGCCACTTTTTGGAATATCAATGATTGTCGTTAGTTGATGATTCGTTTCTAGCCTGGAGCATCCATTTTCCTAAGTTAGACGAGGGAATATATTGAGTTTGTGACGATTTTCTGTCCTACTCCCTCCCTCATCCCTGCTATACGCTTATCCGTGGTTTTTCCAGCCTTATGCAGCACAACCACTTTCAAATAGAAACTTGAAGGATTTAAGCAATTAGCAGTTTTTATTGAAATCGATATAGTTTGCATCACAAGTACGGCAACTGTCCCTCGAAATGATGCAAGGTTCCTAGAAAGGCACTTTTGTTCTGCCACACTGAATTTTGATAAATTTTGGAAAATAGATTCTTGTTTTTTCAAAAAATCCATGTGCAGACCGAAGATGGGGTCTTTCAAAGAAAGCTGCCTCATACATCAACGGACATTTGCGCAGGGTGCTTCAGCATCGGCGAGATCTTGAGCGAGTAACCACGGTGCATGGTGGTACGGCGCTTTTGCTTATTACATCAGCCACGTTTCTCCTTGCTCCTTCCAAGACTTCCGTTCCCACAACTGAGCTGCCTTACCTCCACTACTCTGCTGCTGGCCGCGCTTGTGTCAGGCTCTTTTTACTCCTTTTACACTCTTTTCAAATGTCTGTCTATGCGATAGGAGAAACTTATTACGACTCATTGGCTAACCACCAATGGCTATAAGGCTTTAGTTTTTACTCTAAGCTCTAACGTATGTAATTTTCAAAAGGAGATTTTTCTTTGGATATTACTGATAATTTATAACTTGATATAAGGGGGATGCTCATGCATAAAATTTCAGTGCCGTCATTTGCCGGCTACCATTCATTGGATCGCAAGTCTCATCTGGCCGAATACTATCGTGAGTCGTCGCCGAATCGACTGGGTGTCTTCGACCGAACTTCCATGGCAGCGCTGATCAGTCCACGTCGAATTCCGCAACCGCCACCAGACAGTATGCAGCGCCATAGTATAAACGGTAACTTTCGTAGCGATTGAGTGGATTTTTCTTCGTGGCAGGACCACCATATCCTCTGCGTGAACTTCTTTATGAAATAATCGTCGTCTCGTGCTTGGTTGTGTTGGTGATGTTGGCTTCCCGCATGCTTCTGCTTACTAGAATCATAGCTAAAGGAAAGAAGTTGGGCGCTGAGCCTCACACTACTGACCAACTTTCACTAATTACATTGTAGCCATCAGCCCAATCCTTTATTACGTGAGAATCAATAACTTGCAATGGCCTTTTTTGGGACAATTCTTGTGGCCGGCTTTTTTGAGCGCTGAAACCGTAATCCTCCTCCACTTCTTTCCTTGCGCTATGTCTTAATGTAGCGCTATTCTGCGTGCTCTTCAGCTTCGAGAGCCTGTCTAAATTCGTCTGGGATGTCACGTTCGATGGTACTGCTTGAATCGGACCCCACTTCACCGGCTCCTCGAGCACGACGAGGCGCCAGTCCTCGTCATCAACAACGTCTACCGCTGTCCGTCGCTAGTCCTGTCAACAACAAGGGTATTTTCAGTTTTCCTTTCACACAGCCACACTTCACCTCTTGCTTTTTCTTAACTTTCCTAACTTTCTCCTACCTCTTCTTTGGTTGTTCTTTCACTCTATGCTGTCACAGATGAGCGGGTTTTGAGCTTCGGTCTCAGGTTTTGGTGGGTTTAGGGGCTTTTCCATTCTTCTCCAAGCAATATGGCGTCGAGATACCAAGGAGTGGGGCCCCGTGCTCTTCTTGATCTCGCTCCAGTTCTCATGCCATTAGTTTCGCCGGTTGGACTCCATTAACGGGAAGAGCATGAGAAGCTCTTGAACATGCAGCTTCCTTCCATTATTAAAGGATAAAGGATAAAGCATTTGCCGTTGATCAATCCCTTTTTGGGATGCGGCACGCATTCTACTTCCATTTGTACATTCGTAGTGGCGTTTGAATGCGATGTGGCCTATACAATGACTTGCGGGGGCCAGCCGATGTACAAGTCAGTTTTTATCCTCCCAGACAAGTCTGGTACCAATTAACCGACCCCGGAGGGATGGAAGGCTTGGTTGGCCCGGGCGACTCACGACCCAGGATTTGATCCCCGGACCGCTCGCGTGGTAAGCGTGCCACTTGCCACTACACCACTTCCGCCCTTTCTTTCCTTATAAATCAAAATTCCTTTTTATTTTGGGCCCGTTCAAGAAAAGGGAGTGGTGAATGAGAATGATTTAACGGATGTACGGAGGTAGAATAAAGGTAGAATAACGGTTTCTTTCTGAAGAAACGACCAAAATGAAGCCAAGGACCGAAAATAAAGACCCGCTCTTCTAAAATACAAAATAATGCTACTGTTTCGGTTTACTTGTTGGTTTTACTACTTATCTTGAGTAGTGGCGTTCAGTTTCATGAGGCTTCCTTTACATTATTTCTATTTCAAACAACAAATGTTACCTATCTGTTGGCTAACTGTGCAACTAACTTGCTTTTTCCATAGAATAATTAAAAGTGATGAGTTGTCGGTT
>MU872127.1:0-14755 GCA_036418205.1 Ostertagia ostertagi | reverse complement strand
CCCCGGAAACATGGTGCTCCGGTCGAGCTCAATGGGGTTCTCGGCTGATCGTGCACCGTTACGACGTGTTCCGGGGCGGGTTCCGAGCATAGTTAGAGCAAACGTCGGATGTGTTGTTGCCCCCTCCCTATACCTACAGGTGACTTTAGAATCGGCTGTTACTTTTATACTTATAGAGGTGCGAAAAGCAACTACTGACGCTGTCCTTGTCATTGAATTGGAGCTGAGTAATTATTTCAGTCTACTCTTTTGACCAAAAATCACTCCGGCATACCTTTAAATTTTTTGAAGATCTTTACTAGTAGTTTAAATCCATTCATTTGTCGTTTTCAAAATAATCAAGAATTGTTGAGTTGTCATATTGTTTACAGCTGCCGTATGAACCTGAACGGCCATTAATGGAAGAGGTAATACCGTATTGTAAACTCCTATGTATAGAATAATCCTTGCCAGACCAGCTAGTGCCAGGATGAGCCACTCGTCGAGGAAATCTGGCAGCCAGTGCAACTCTCCCCTGGGCACCCTCCTCAAAAGTACTCAACTTGCACCTGGTACTCACTTAGTCGGTCGAGAAAAGAGGGGGGAAAGAACAAAGTGGTCAAAACAGTAAAAATACTATAACTTCCACAAAATTCTGTAAGTCGAAGTTGGCTAGATTTCAGGGAAATTTCCTGAAAAATCCTTTTTTTAAACCGACTGAGTTCCGTTTCCACCTCCCCGCCTCCCTCAAAGACTTGGTGACGTTCCTGTGAATATCTTCTCTTCTTCCGGAGCAAAATGCTCGCTCTCATGCAGAGGAATTCTCGGCGTTGGCTCAACCTGGCTCGTGCTCTGCTTAGTTACTGCCTAATACCTGTCGATATTGCAACCTCATCTCCTTCGTGTGACTTTCCCGACTTGAAAAAGGCATGGAATCACACTCGTGGACATCGATATGAGTTACCTAAGGTTGTTCTGTTGCAGAGGATAGTGTTGGATGTGAATATTGTGCAGTTGCATGGAGTGATCATAAATAGAATGAGAACATCTGGTCCAGAGTTGGAGGGAGGAATGCCGTAGAAGCAACTTCGCACCTTGCGGACCTTTCTACCAGCGTCAGCCGCGCGTACGAACTCTCCGACAGGGGTCGTTTTTGTAGAAGTTGAAGTTGGGGTCGCGGTTGCGGGAGAGGGGTAGTTTTGCTGAGTTTTCTGACGATTCCGGCCAAAAGTTTACGAAACGAGCGTGAAATAGATATTATGAGGGAATTTCCCGTCTCTTAATTCCTCTCCACCCCGCTCGACGGCGCCGATGTGGAGGCAAAAGTGTGCATAGTCGGAGTGCGGCGACTGATTTAAAAAGTGCGAACACTGCGGTTGAGATGTGCTAGTCTCGCCACTTGAATCGCGCGACAAAAGCGCTATCCCTCAGGTCGCGTTCATACACAGTTCGCGACTCCGGAGATTAGGATAGTACGCGACAATGAAAAACATATGTATTGACGGGAGATTAGGATAGTAGTAGATTAGGATAGTAGTAGAGTAGGAGATTGCGCTGACAAGATTAGATACGTATCGATTGAAATCGCCGGAGAGTAGTAGATTGCGATATTACGATAGTAGGATAGTAGTAGAGTAGGAGATTAGGATAGTAGTAGATTAGGATAGTGCGCTGACAAGATTAGATATGTATTGATCTATTCGCTTGAAGTCGCCCAATCTACTACTCTCCAGCGATTTCAATCGATACGTATCCAATCTTGTCAGCGCAATCTCCTACTCTACTACTATCCTAATATCCTGTCGCCTACTATCCTAATCTCCCGAGTCGCGAACTATGAACGCGGCCTCGCCGCCACTGAACGCCGCTCATCTTGCAAAGGCAAAGCTATGACCCACGCGTTCAGGTGTCGGCTTCTGCTCGTCCGATATGCTCTCACGTTTGTTTTCTCTTCTCATCGTCGAGTGCCTTTGAGCCGTAGTACAGGTCACCTGAAAAAAGAAATGATCTGTACCACGACGTCTTCTTAACCTCTTATTTCACCGATTTCCTCTTTCCCTTTCCTTGCAAGAACATTCGATTTCACTCTTCCCACTCTTCTTTCGGAACGAATTAGTGATGACTTGATAGTGAAGGATCCATTGAGACAACGAAGTCATGACATGGTGCGCAGTATACTGCCTACAAAAGAGTAATAGCAATTGGTAGTAACCAGGAAGGTCTTTCAGGGCGTGACAAGCTTTTTGAAAACGGTCTTTTGCATGATATAGGGGCAGATGCGGGAACCACAGAACCATGTTTAATTTTTCCTGAACGGCCCTCTGAAGAAAAAGGGGTCCCTAGTTCGATTCCTCGTGGTGACAAATTTTTGCATTTCGAGTTGACGTTCCAAAATTCGCGCAAAATGGAGTTAGCATGAATAATTAGTACCATATTCATGATTAGGACCGTCAGTAACCTTACAAATAGACTTTGATTAAAAAACTGGTGAAAAAGGTGTGACACCACAGTGGGGCTGCTTGGTGTCACACCTCTTACACCAATTTTAAGTCAAAGTCTTTTTGTAAGGGTTACTGACGGTCCTAATCATGAATATGGTACTAATTATTCATGCTAACTCCATTTTGCGCGAATTTTGGAACGTCAACTCGAAATGCAAAAATTTGTCACCACGAGGAATCGAACTAGGGACCCCCTTTTCTGGTATTCAGAGGGCCGTTCAGGAAAAATTAAACATGGTTCTGTGGTTCCCGCATCTGCCCCTATATCATGCAAAAGACCGTTTTCAAAAAGCTTGTCACGCCCTGAAAGACCTTCCTGGTAAGGGTAACTTACACTGCGGATGTCGTTTAGCTAAGGTGTGCAGTGCAGAGCTGAATTTCTGATGATTTCCATGAAAAATCTGATTGTCGAGAGATCAAGAGCACGTTATTTCCATGCTCATGCTCTATCTGAGTTTCTTCCTTCCTTTCCCTCAAGTGTTCCTTCCTGCGTGCATGTTGAATGTTGTTTCAGCAATGAAACGAAGTGTTTTTTTTTCAGTTTCGGTCGCCATCACCAATGACGAACGCTAGCTGCATTGCAAGGTTTCATCCCGAAGCGGTCGACAAGTTTTCTATCGTCGCCTTCCCTCTTGCATTTACATTTTTCAACGTAGGCTTTTTTCTCCTTCTGAAGAACGTTTTATTTGGTTTGTTTCCTAACAGCAACGGTATAAACAAATGTGCGATTTCACATAAAAGAAAAAGAAAAGTTAGGAACTTAAAAACAAAAAAAGACCTAAAAAATTCCTACTTCATGGGAGAAATACCCAACCCCAGCCTCTACTTTGGTTGTTGGGAAGAAATTCATGCAGCTTTTGACATATGTTTAGTATTAGTATTGCTTTCCGCAATTCCGACGAATTTTATAAGAAGTAAGAAATGTAGCTCACTTTCGTTGCATTTTTTCTGTTTTAGAACATAATCTCTTACAATACGTGGGTACTCATTCGAATTCATTTTTTGGCCGCTTTCGGGTTCCCGACAGGAGGGACGTAAGCAAACCAGCCCTTTTGGCGCTTCGGCTGGGACCGTATGCTGAATGTTGGGGAGGGGATGGAGTCCCCGACGGTGGACGGACCACTTCAACTCGGTCCTTAGAACCGCCACAATTTGGTGCTTACCTCAGAACTAAGCCTTAAAGAGAGGACGGGTCCGTCCCCTCTCCAAGGCTTAGTCCTGGGGTGAGCAAACCAGCCCTTCTGGCGGAGCTGCTGGACCAGCTGCACCACTTGCGTCAGTACTCTCCTATCGTACCAACCGAGTTGAAGTAAACCGTCGACCGTTGGGGACCCCATCCCCTCCCCAACATTCAGCATACGGTCCCAGCCGAAACGCCAAAAGGGCTGGTTTGCTTACCTCGCGAGGGGTGTGGGTACTTAGGACAGAACGCGACTTTTTCGCTCTTCGCAACGCGACATCGCGCGGCAGGCTGGCGCACCCGTAGCGAAAACAACTACGGTATGGAAGAACGCGCGATTGGAGCAGCTTTTTTGCATGCGTGAATTTGTAAGTTTCTGATTCCTTACTTGCCCGCGCTCACACCCATTGTATTGATAAATGCGGTGAATCACTAATTCTGTCTCATTATTGAAAACGTTTTGTGACTTACACGATTCCGGGCGATGCCACACAAATGTTTTACGAATTATCGGTGAACGAGGGTTTAGTAGTGTCGCTTGTGCTTGCATTTTGTGGGTTCATATTGTTGTATAGACATCTGCAACATCTTTTACGGAATCTTCTCTATCCTTTTACGGAATCGGAATCATCTTTCTGTCCTCATCACGGATATGATACTCATTTTTGACACTGGCGCCATTTTGGACCGGGTGGCGCCACAATCTGATTCCCACTAAATTCGCTGTAAACTTTCTGTATAAGGGGTTATTCGGGGTCCTGGTTTGTTGTTAGCGCTATTCGGCGCCTGCTTCCTGCTCGTCTGCGCCCTCGCACTAATTAGATCGCAATAGGACTAAGCCTTTGAGTAGTGTAGGGCTCCAAAGTGGGTAGGCCATTCCCCTGTGGTCTGACACACTCCAACTTTTGCCTCACGGCGGTGTTTATCGCTCTCCACTTTCTCTACCGATTTGGCGCGTGCCGTGGCGAGCGCGCGAGTTGGAGTCCGCGCCTGCGAACTGGCGGGTAGGTTTGAAACCGTCCCATGTTACGGACGAGTTGGTAGTGCCCGCGAACTGTGCTAATGGACCGTTTTCAAACCTACCCGCACAGTTCGCGGGCACTACCAACTCGTCCGCGCTCGCCGCGGCCGCGCCCTAAATCGTGAAGAAAGTGGGGGCGCGTTTACTCACTCAGAAGTTTCACTCCCCTCCCCTAAGCTTAGTCGTAAGCGCTGTAGGTGAGAAAGCTTAGAAAGCAGAAAGTATGCGTTAAACAGCACGAATGTGAAAAATGAGTGTCATATTCATGATCAGGGCCCCAAATAACCCCTATGCAGAAGTTTACAGTCGTCTCATCAAACGTCCATCAACCATTCCTCTTCCAGGTTCTCCAGAAGCTCTACCATCCATCTCTGCAAAAATAACCTACCTCCCTCTTCACTGCTAGTTAGCGGTCCACTTCTGGTTACCATTTCCTCGTTCATTATCAAATCCATGGCTATTAAGCTTCAAACTCCTTGTCGCAATCAAAGCCGACACAAATATCGCGCTCCAATCGCGCGTTCTTATATACCGTAGTTGTTTTCGCTACGGGTGCGCCAGCCTGCCGCGCGATGTCGCGTTGCGAAGAGCGAAAAAGTCGCGTTCTGTCTAAGTACTGGGCCGCACCTCGACAGGAGGTGCGTCGCGCGGCGAAGGCAGAGCCTAGCGGACGAGTCGCAGCGCGTACTGTAGTGACTCCGCGCAAAGTCGAACAGTATGTACCACTTTACGTCCCACATCTTACAGCACGTGCTACAACTCGTTCGCTGACTGTGCTTTCTTGCCGCGCGACGAGCCGCTTGTCAGGTAACCGCCGTTTTCGGGCGCACAGCAATTTAGGCTAAGTGTCAGGGAATGATGTTAGAATTTCCATTCGAACACTTCGAGTCTAAAGCCTCGCTCGCATCTGTGCATATGGCACTACTTTGAACAAGGACGGTCGCTGATTCTTCTCCTTCTCCTCCTTTCTTCTCCTTCTCCGCAATTGCCAGGACACGCGAGCTGGCAGGTGTGACATGGGGAGTGTGAGGTCATCTGCATCCAAAGTCCCTCTCCCGTGCCACCATGTGGCGCACTGTGCGCAAGCACGCGCGGCTATACGAGCTCGCCACGCCAAAAACGGCAATGTGTCAAATGAGTTCATATCTTCCACACCCACTTCTGAAGCCTTTTTTATCGCACTTATTGCTTTCAATTTAAACTTCAAGGCTTGGTCATCCATAAGCGATAATTCTTCAGCACATTCTTCCCTCCCTTTTCATGACGGTGTTACGTCATGTTACTTTCTATGAATTTACAATTTCTTGAAAGGTCTTTCACGAAAGCATAAAACCAGCGTTCTTACAATAATCTTTCGTTTCAGTTAATATACTGGTGGCACTACCTATCGCAAACCTTCGACTACAAGGTTCAACAAATAACGTCTCATTAGTGTATTACCATTTAAAAATCATTTCAGCAACCCCTAAAATTTTTGTGTGTTTTGTGTATGCCATTGGTTGAAAAATCATTCGCGTATATATCTCTATGTATGTATGTACGTATTTCTATGTATCGAGATGCGTGTTGATATGTTCAAAATCTACTGCATATGGCTCCGAATCTCAGTATTTCCTTATCTTTGTCTCATAGCGCCAGCACTCGCCCTTAAAGGCCAAACTGAGCAGGATTTTCGGGTGAGAACATAATGCTATCCTCTTCAAAAAACAGCAAATGGGAAGAGTTGTTAGGATTAGAAGTTTCTTTCCGCTTGATATCATGCGAGGAGTGCGATATTCCTGTTCTGTGCTCCTCATTCTCCCGTTCGGGTGTCGGTCAGGAGGCCAACGTTGTAGCGATGCGCCAGTTTCTCGCTGGTGCGAGCTAGCATAGCACTTTCGTGGCAAATTGGTTAGTTAGCCTTGGTGCACGTTAAGTACGGATCGCTTTACAACTCGGATCTAGATCCTTCAAGAATGCTAAATCAGTTTCTGTCTGAAATTCAGAGTCAATTAATGGCTCGTGCAAGAGGAACTGGAAGTCCGTAGAAGTTTGAGAGATGAAAAAAAATGTCCTTGTTCAATCACACCCAGCACTACGGTCAACCGTAGCTTTCCGTTCGTTCATCGTTTTCATTCGTTTTTTGATCAGTCGTTTTTTCGGATCCAATGAATTTTGTGAGCCCCTCGATCTCCCGATCTTCTATGGAACCGCCAACACCACACACACAGGGGAAAGGAGCCTCAAGGTGGGTGGACTTCGTGCAATAAAGGGATTGCCTATGTATAAAAATAGAAATACTCGTCGTGGATTTGAAAGCCTTAAGTGCGTACTGCTTCTATAGAATCTGATTTTGGTATTAGGGTGACACTGGCGGCATACTCCCAAAAGTTCTTCCAGTTCTGCCGTAGATCGTGCGGGTGGGGTGGGGGAGTAATATGCAAGACGCATTTCTCCTGCAACCATCACAGCTTCAAGTTCGGCAAACACTCAGGTCCAAATGTAATGCTGCACCGCAGTAACGTAGACTCCCTTTACCGACACTCTTTCCCGACATGGCTACAAGTTGTATCCGATTATTGGAACCTGATCGGATGTTGCTTGAATAGCATCTTCACCTCTGCTATGTTGAAACAATTTTGTGCTCATTCGGTGTGCAAGAACATTTTTGATTAGGAAGAAACATTTTGATATCTTTTTGATGCGTAATGCGTTACCCATCCTCAACGATCAATTTATGAATGATCTCCTTTGACTGGTATTTTTCGTTTACTGGAAAGTGAATGTATGTTAGCCTATTTTGCGATAAGCGTGAACGATTCGAAGTTTATTATGTCACGATTTGATTCCACTAAATTAAACAATTCAATAAGTTTGTTTGTCCAACACGTGATCATACGATTTCTTGCAGGTGGTGTTGAAAGAACGGGACTCCAAATACAAGGCTTTCTCCTACGGAAATAGTAAGAATTATGAAGTAAGGAAATCACTGCTGCTTTTTTTTTTATCTCGATCAGGACCTCCCTGACTGTTTGCTGTGGGGCACTTGCGGCAGTTCCACGAAAAATATGAAGGGCCAGAATGAAAGAATGCGAGCGCAGAGCGCGTACTGACTTGGCGCCATAGCTTGACAAGTCTAAGGCACTAAGATAAGACTCAAGGATTCAATAGAGCTCCGCCCACACCATACAACCCGCCCCAAAATTAATCTTATTTCGCTCCAATGCTACTGAAGAGAACTTCATTTTCGTCTTTGTCAACGGATTTCTTCCCGTTTTTTTCATTACTGGCTTTCCACTTTCATATCTCCAGCGTCACTTACAAGCGCAAAAACACAACAGGTGAATTCCGGATATGCCTTTGAATTATATTCCGCGATTGAATAGATGTGCACTAAGTACTCAAGGATGGATGTAAGTGTATTTAGTGGTTAATCAGTAATAAAAACGAGAAAAAACCGCCCAAAGAAGTTGAAACTACTAAAACTGAAAAAACTGAAAAAAAAACTGAAACTAGACCTGAAAGTAGCGGAGCAGGTCAAGAAGTTTACGATGTTTTTTGGCTTAAATTCGCTCAGAATATGCTCTGAAACCGTAGTTAAAAAGATAGGAAGACGTGAGCCTTTGGTATGTTGAGAGTGTGGTCGAATATCGGACGTTGCCACCCATTAGCCAAAAGTTCTGATTGAAGCACTCGTGCGCAGACCATTGAGGAGGTTCTGCCCAACCTGGGCGTATATGGTTTGTAGAGCCAAGCTATACGGAAGTAGCTGGAAAGTCCAAAAATTTGATAGGGCGTGCCGCGACAAATCACCAATTTTGAAGGGTCGTCCATCAATTAACTCGCTTTATGTGATTACAGCAACTTGCTTTTTTATTACCAGATTAGTCCCCCGTCAACCGCCGGGACCTTCCTTTCCTGCGCAAGCTTTCTATCCTCCGCTATGGTCCCTTCCTCCTGTGACACCAACACCTCCTGGAAGTGACGCGTATGCAACACAATGGTGTTTCATACAGTAGAAGGGACACAATCATGATATGACGGTAGATTTTTCGCTTCCCTTCCTCATCCTCCCTTCCTCTCTCCACTGCCCTCCAGCTGCCACTGCAGCACCATGTGGAATGAACGGAAGTGTGCTAAGCAGGTGTTTATATAGCCCTAAGAGTGTTATCACAACTATCCTGCTACAAAACATTGATATCTCAAATCCTGTAAGCTACCCGATTTGTTAGCGGTTTGTTTATCCCATGAGCTTCCTTCTCACTCACTTCATTTTGCGGACGGACACACATACATACATACACACACACACACACACACACACACACACACACACACACACACACACACACACATACACACACACACACACACACACACACACACACACACACACACACACACACACACACACACACACACACACACACACACACACACACACACACACACACACACACACACACACACACACACACACACACACACACACACACACACACACACACACACACACACACACACACACACACACACACACACCACACACACACACACACACACACACACACACACACACACACACACACACACACACACCACACACACACACACACACACACACACCACACACACACACACACCCACACACACACACACACACACACACACACACACACACACACACACACACACACACACACACACACACACACACACACACACACACACACACACACACACACACACACACACACACACACACACACACCACACACACACACACACACACACACACCCACACACACACACACACACACACACACCACACACACACACACACACACACACACACACACACACACACACACACACACCACACACACACACACACACACACACACACACACACACACACACACACACACACACCACACACACACCACACACACACACACACACACACACACACACACACACACACCACACACACACACACACACACACACACACCACACACACACACACACACACACACACACAACACACACACACACACACACACACACACACACACACACACACACCACACCACAACAACACAGAACGGCAGAGAGAGAGAAAGACAAAAAAGAAGAAAAGAAGGGGAGGCATGCAGCGGCTGCCACACACACACAACAGCACACAACACACACACCACACACACACACACACACACACACACACACACACACACACACACACACACACACACACACACACACACACACACACACACACACAACACACACACACACACACACACAAACACACACACACACAGAGACACGAGAGAGAAAAGAAAAAAGGCCAAACACACCCAATGGAATATCGAACGGAGAGGATCACAGGACAGCACAGCACACACACACACACAACACACACACAGCACAGGGGCAGATTCACCACGACACCACAGGCCGACATCACAGCATTCACACGACACCACGATCAACACACACCCCACACACTACGACACACACTAACAAACCACGCACCCCGCAGCACAGCACAAAGGGGGGAGGGAGAGAACACACACACACACCACACACACACCCACACACCACACACACCACACACACACACACACACACACACACCACACACACACACACACACACACACACCACACACACACACACACACACACACACACACACACACACACACACACACACACACACACACACACACACACACACACACACACACACACACACACACACACACACACACACACACACACACACACACCACACACACACACACACACACACCACACACACACACACACACACACACACACACACACACACCACACACACACACACACACACACACACACACACACACACACACACACACACACACACACACACACACACACACACACACACACACACACACACACACACACACACACACACACACACACAACACACACACACACCACACACACAAGGCCCATGGGAGCGAACGACACCAACAGACACAGTTAAGCCGCTATCTAAAAGTGACTTCACAGTTCAGCGCTTTATAAATTAGTGGGATTGTGACGCAGCGATGGCAGGAGATGGTACAGTACCCATCGATCCCCTAAATTTTTATTGTAACTTATATATTTCCTCTGCTGAATAGATCGACAACGATCAAGCTCCTCAAACGTCCCAAAACCTAAACGGGGCTACAGGGGATGTGGCAACTTTTATAAACTCGGCAGTTAACATTTTCCCATGTCGTCAAAGGAAGAACGTTTTGTCTGGCTCATGACTATTGTAAATTTCTTCTCACCGCAATCGGAAGTCTGCTTTCATTTTATGAGGGCTATTACTGGGTTAGTCGTCAAGGAGTTTCAGCCATCCACCCTCAAAGACGCTCATGATATCCACTTCCATGAGCCGATCTGAAAAACGGAAGTATACGATTAAGAGATAGATGAGCCGATCCTGAGTAATTCGCTACTCTTTGTCGGAAATTGCACTGAAACACAACCAAGACTTCACGTGACAAATTTATCGATATTTGCTGGCAAGAGCAAAGAGAAAAAGATCACGGAAAAGTATCGTACGCAACTGAGGAACCAATGCTCATTTGCCTGTGCCACAACAAATTGCCATTGTCGTATTTGAGGTTAGGAAATGTCAGAATATCAAAATTGGGGCCACATTTGTAGAAGTTGGGGGGGGGGGGCGGTTGCGGATTGTGGGCAGCGTCAACCGCCCTTCGCGCAAAGAAAACGAGGAAGTCGTGTCTTGCCAAATGAAGTGGAGAAGGGTCGTAACCATCGAAACCAATAATAAAATCTGAAGGTGCCAAGGCATGGGTAAGTGGCAAAGGAGGACAGACTTTAAACGGAACTGCGACTGCGTACCACCGACCATTGGAGGCGCATCCTAGAGGGAGATTTTTCAATAAGATACGTCATGTTATCGTGAGCAAAGTAAAGAATTCTTTCAGAAAAATTCCCATGCTTTCAGTCAAATCAAAGTGTAGAAAAGTGCAGCGAATTCGGCGGATTGACCATTATGGTCCTAATAGAAACCCCTGGCGGGAGAAGGGATTGCCTTTCAAATAATCAAGTACTAAGTACTGATCTTGCTGATTTCAATGGTTTTTTACAACTTCTCAATGACTTTGAAGAAAATTGTGACCATTTGAATAATGAAAACTCACGTTTCAGGAAAATGGCCTAAAGTAGCTACAAAGGGGAAAGAC
This sequence comes from Ostertagia ostertagi, assembly GCA_036418205.1. Classification (NCBI taxonomy): domain Eukaryota; kingdom Metazoa; phylum Nematoda; class Chromadorea; order Rhabditida; family Trichostrongylidae; genus Ostertagia; species Ostertagia ostertagi. The sequence goes on along the minus strand of MU872127.1, from coordinate 2,841 downwards.
GGAACGGCGGGATGATCTTTCGAACGAGCGATACCTCAAGAACTTAAATATTCCATTGAAGTGTCAGTCTTCTATTTTGTGATTAGTCTTACAAGGGGGTCGTTCAGGAGCAAGCTGCACTTTTTCGAAACGGTTTTTTGCATGTGGTAGGAACTCATGCGTGGACTACAGAACCAAGGTCCATTTTCGCTGAACGGCCCCTGAAGGCCAAAAAGTGGTGAGGAAATGGTCCAAGGATCAATCCCTCATGATGACAAAATTTTTGCATTTTAGTTGAGCCTCTAAATTATCTCCATATAGCACCAGCGTTAAAAGTGCCTATCATTCTCATCATCAGGAACACCACGAAAGATTTTTATCACAAAAAATCTGCTACCTCACCTTCAACCAGAAAAGTTGTTCAACAAGTAGAAAAGGTCAAGGAAAAATCATAAGCAACGAATCCTAACAACGAATAAAGCAAAAAACGACGAACTATTCATGGAAAAGAGTATACCACGACAGCACCACTTCGAACGTTATTTCCTTTGGGAGGTTTACCAAGTCCTAGAGTATGCTTCTCAATCTACACGTCCCCTTTCGTTGAGAGAAGCCTTGTAACCGCCTTAGCCAGCTGTGTGTTGACTGGACTTTGGCGTTGACCGTGGAGCAGCTTATTACTATTGAAATTTGAACAAATATTCAAATGATTATAACTTTCTTCAAAGTAGACGAATTTTCAATCTGAAAGCAGATTTGGAAATTTTCTGAGGAAATTAATGCGAAATGTCTGGTCTAGGTTGGTTGATGAGGAGAATTCTTTATGGATACTTCATGATAATTTCAAGTAAGTTTGCTGGTTTTCATTAATTAGTAACAGTAGAAATTTGGCACCGCGCTCAAAAAATGGCCCGGTCACTTTCAAACCCGCCTTTCTCTCCTCCTTTTCAATCACCTTCCCCTCCTCCTGGAGAGGCAATAATTCAGAGGCATAGTACGGGATTAAATGAACTCGTCTATTCCATCTCTGATCATAAGCTGGTGGGCAACCGTTCATGCTGCTTCATTTTTGCTTGATAGTATGTAACAAAGTCCCTAGAACTCCTCTCAATAGACAACGCACGCCTGGCTGTTCGCCACCAGCTGCGACGCGGCGCAGCCAGGAAAGCGCAGCCACAATTCTGGCATGGGTAACATCGCGGATAAGTGTCACACTTTCCTACACGTTTTATGGGGGGACATTGGACCCATTTCGAGAGTTGACTGGAGCAAGCAGTCAAAACGAGGCGAGCATGTGCAGTGAGGATCATGAAGTTGGCAAAAAAGAACGAAAAAATGAAAAGGAATGGAAGAAGGGGAAAGAAAATCCTGCAGAAAGAAGCCACTTGCGGTGGAACTTTTCGGTTGCACTGACAGTTGGCGTGAAGCCACGAACTGACTAAACTGGTCCGAACACGCACGCCTACCTTCCTTATAACTTTTTCAAGGGCCGGTGGAGAGGTCGCGGAAATGAATCAAACTGCCTGGACGGTCTATATTTACGACCGTCCAGGCAGTTTGATTTATTTCCGCGTTTAAGGATCACCCCCTCTCCCCACTATACTGATTAGTTTTGCCATTGAGAAGGATCCTTACCTAAGCGGAGTATAAGTAAATCGACCATGGAGAGTGTGAGTCTTGCTAGATACATAAAAGCCCGAACACTGGGCCGGGGAACACAAAATCCTCGAGAGGATATAAGCTCAGAGTGGAAATCGTGTGGAGGGCCACGTCGGTGTTCACGTATTCGTTCCCTGTATAATAATTTGCGGTTGCGCCAGGATGCAATTGCTCTGAAATTTTGGTTTTGTGGCCTTTACCACAGGTGCGTAGGAGTCCGAGGGGGTGAACTCGTCGCTCCTCAGGGCTGAAATGACCAATCCAGCATACAAGGCGGCCAGTTACGTGCCACTAACGCCATCCATCGGAATAAACATTATAATTCCGTCGTTCAACGGAACACATCGTGCATCTGCGTTATTGTTGCCGTATTGCAAAGACTAGGACATGAATTAGGCTACTCTAGTCTTGCTGGTTACCACATATACATTGCTCCCGACTTTTTGCAACAAACAGCCTGGCTTGGGCCCAAGTAAATTTGATCGTATTACGATTGTACGCTTGAATATATATACTATTTTCGTGATGGGACCAGATGCTTACCATCGCGTACACTTATTTCTAAGGGTACTCTGTTTACAAGGAAACACTCGATATTTATGTAATTTCATTTATTTTCTGCAGTTCTTACTTCTCACATGCGAAGCACTTATGAGACGATTTTGTATTCCAAGATGATCTGGTGTTGGCCGGCTCTGTTGAATGTGATGATTGGCACACGGTTGGACGCCGAAACAAGTACTGTGTTACGATCATTCGCTGAGCAGAATCTGCAAAGGCGGAGTTGTGATTTGAAGGTATGGCATGATCTCGAACCTAAGGGCTAACACACCTGTAACCGGTTCGAGTTTGGTCCTCACTGGATTTGATTTCGACGCCCCCGAATTTACAGCCGTCGAAAGCGTAGCCATGTGAGATGGAGTTGATTTTAATTTCAATCTTCTTTCCTTCAGGAGCCTGGAAAGCTTGGAATTCGATTCAGCAAAAGATGACAAACACATGTATCTTCGCCCACTTCGACCCAGTAATTGCAGAACATGTACTGTTCCCTTTCATTAGAAGGGAAGCCGAGTTTGTCTACAATGAATTGCTTGCTTTCCTTGGCTTTCAATATACTTCCGCATCCAGTCGGCTAGAAAAATTCCTTTGGCGTTGAACTTTGTCACTAGAATGCATTCAACTAACTCGCTGGTCACAAAGAGC
>MU872126.1:6956-20941 GCA_036418205.1 Ostertagia ostertagi | reverse complement strand
ATGCGAACTCGAACATTGTAGCATTGTAGCGTGAGTGACTGCACTCCCCTCCCCCACCCCACGTAGACTGACTACACTCCCTCTGGCTCGGGATTACCTAAGCGTTCTGGAAAAACTGCATCATGATGGCCCTTACCCGGAATGGACCTCTGACCGATTTCCGTCCGTTGTAAGGAAAACGTTTCAACACCAAGTAAGCGTCAACATTCCCGGAGTCGAAAACGAGTGTGCGGCGCACACTGGTGTTTTACCGATCGGTCAGGCGCATCCTCCACGGTAATGGCAAACTTCTTGTACAGAGGCATATTTGCTAATCACAATATCTCCAGATCACTAATGAAATTTAAATATGGAAGGAAAAGATGTCAAAGTTTCTGGGTAGGATTCTGTCAAATTCATGTAGGGCATTTCGAGGCTTGGCTAGAAATGACTCCTCCTAAAGCTGTATCGGCCCTTATATGATGCACAAACATGCGACATGGAAATTTTCCATACCGGCACCTATTTCGCTCGAACCAGGGAACATATTGTTTGCATGCGTCACGCAGCGCGTCGTTCAGCGAAAACCGCGGATGAAGCCCTTAAAAAAGACTGCCTCCGTTCCCTTTTGAAATGAGGAAGGGGCGGGCCGGACGAGTTGTGCGAACTTGCTCGTCAAGAATCGCTATTAGTGATGACCGTAACTAACTTCAACTAACTTCCATACAAAACACATAGCTTCCAAACATTAGGTTCGCAAACGTCGGGTACCCCCCAGGAGGCCCGTCGCGCGGCAAGAAGGCAGAGTCGGCGGACGAGTTGCAGCGCGTGATGTGCGATGTAGGACGTGCAATGGGACACTCTTTAACTTGACGCGAAATCCCTACGCGCGCGACTCGTCCGCTGACTTTGCCTTCTTGCCGCGCGACGGGCCTCCTGGGGGGTACCCAAACCTCGCAGGCGGGAGCATCAAAATGAACGGTTTGCACGACCGAGTTCAAATAGTCTCTGCGGTCCCGAAGCGATCGCACATGTCTACGCAGCCATGCGCGCGATTCGACAACTAGCAAGTGGGCGGAGACAAGGATTAGGAGGAATCAGGCGCTGGCACATGTTCAAGTCCCTTCTAGCGGCTTTCCAAGGTAGGTTTTTTGTTCACTGACTTTTGTATGCTCTTGACTAGGGCTAATGCATCATCTCCACACCCATTAAACCGAAAGCATGGACCCTGCTGGGACTGCCTACTTTAATACGATATTGTTTTTTCAAACAAAGTGCTGGATCGGATCAAAAATACGATACTTTGTAGTGTAGTAGAGTGCCGCAAATGGTGCGGCATGCGATCCGCAACGGGTTAGACGTTAAGGGCATGTGACGTTGCGAGCGCACCGTTCTAGCATACTAGATACAAGTTTTGTGAGTGGATTTCTTACATTCTCAGCCGTCTGGCGTGGCAGCCGCCTCGTAGTTAAACAAACGAGAAAATCTACACGTCACTTGGTAAGCCTATTGTTCCTCATGAAAAAATCCACGAATCCTCCGCGCTCAAAAAAAGTGCAAAAACTTGAAGACAATGATTACGATAGGTTCAAGAGGTTAAGAGGGGATGTGCCCGGTCTTCACTGGTACGCAGTCAGCGAAAAAGCGGAAAATTATCAAGAAGTGGACGCAAAACGGCCCCCTTTTTCGGCCGTTGGTTTTCCACTCATGCAAGGTGTGCGCTCAGAGAAGGGGCGTATGGATGAAGTTTTGCAATGCGTTTTGATGGCACTATGTTCGAGCCAGCCTTTAATCGAGATGGTCAGTTGTGTGCGCTCGCTGACACGCTGCTCGCAATCACCAAGAAACCTAGTGGGTGTTGCTTTAGGGGCGAGTGCTTTCGAGTGCTCTAGCAACGCAGCGCACCTTTCGTCGTAAAACGCTCCATTTCCTTCAGGCAGCTTAAGTAACTGTGATTCGTCCGTGGGATACGCTTCCCCAATGCTGTCCGCTCCTTAGTATGTCCGCAGCGTTTAACTAGAAAGTCTAAGGCGCGCAAGTGTGAGAGTTTTGCCGCGAGAGATGTTTTCACTGAACATAAAGGACGAGAGCTCACATCACTGGCTAGTGGAAATATTCCATAGAGAGCACAGTATAGAGTGTAAAGTTATCTCAAAGGTAGTTCCGATGAAAATTAACTGTTTCTCAAAAACTGTACAGTCTTTTGCTCTTACCATACTCCCATGAGAGAAAAAAAATCCAAGGGCAGATCGATACACTATTTCAAATGTGATACTATTAGTAGAAAAGGATTCAAAGTTTAAGGCCCGTACATTGTGTGCTGGGCGATGCGAGCTAGAAGCCGTAAATGCAGCTGTATGTATTTACATTCCGAATTGTGAAGGTAGTGAGTCGTCCCACAAGTGGGTGTGTTGGATGTGACATAGAAAAATCAAAAATCACACGATGCTTATCATCGGCAGGTTTTTGGAACTTTTCTCTGAGTCGAATGGCTGAAGTTTAGCAGCTCCTATTTCACGACCAGAAATCAAAGTTCTGCGGTTTTTGTGAAACCCCCCTAGTTCGACGTTTGTGAATTGCCGGTGGGTATCCCGATCGAGAACAGAAACCAACCGTCCGTTTGTAAACCGTTCAGCCAGCGAGAAGTAAGGTTCGCTTCGTGATATTCGAGAGGTGGTTGTATACAGCTCGCAAGTCATTGGAACTTTTGGAGAGTGCAACGAATAAGGTGTTAAAAGCTAAAGGACGCACTCTCGCTACCCGTTGAAAGAACCAAAGGAGAGAACCGTGGGGGAAGGTAGGAAAGCAGGGATCATTCTTACGCTGTATAAGTAACGGAAGGGGTCGTATATGGTCCACAGAGTAGGAGGGGATCGTAACCGCGGTGATTAGCACGGAAAATCAACATCTTCTTCCGAATACCTCGGCGAATTAGAAGTACAGAGCAGGCCCATGGTGGGGATGTGTTAGTCCAGAAGAGCTCCAAATTCGGAGTTACCAGTGACAAAAGTGGGATTCTGAAGAGAACGAACGAAGGAATATTGCAGTATGAAAGGATGGACTTTTCGTATAAAAGGGAATTTTCACAAAAGAATTTGTTTGGGAGAGCGGATTTGCACAAATGCTTGAGTGAATTTTTGAAAGCGCATACTCCTATTTTTTAATTATTTTCTAGGTTTTCTAGGATTATTTTCTAAGTTTTCCTTCGGTTTTGAAGAACGTTCCGACCACTAAAACCTAAAATCTCGCATTCTCACGAAAATGGGTTGCCGAGTGCCCCTCCAAAAAAGTCCCAACGGGGCTAATTTTTCGAATCGATAATTTTGAAAAAAAAGTTTGAGTACTCCTTAGAACCCTGAGGTTTGTCATAGATTCCCAAACTTATGAGTATGAAAGAATGAGAATCACCTGAAGGTTGAAAACTCGCGGTTCAAAAAAGTAAGTCCCAACTTCCGCCCTAATTCCCACAAGACTAGTTTCGAATGCGAAGATTTCAAAAGGTTTCACTACCTTTGGAAAGCACGAGCTTTGGGGTTTGTCATACTTGCTTCAGCTTCCCAAATTAATGAGTATGAAGGAAATTGTAATCGCTTGAAGGCTGAACACGCATGTGCACGTACCAACGTGCTAATTTTCATCAAATAAACTTCCACGAAATTATTTAACAAACCCTTCCAAGCCTATCAGCGTTTCTCATAGCAAGCTCTTTCCTTCCTGATTGTTCCTACCTGTCCCGGGCAACACCCTCGAAATTGAAGGAACTGTGACCCTCAAAAGGCAGGTGCAACTTCATTGAAATTTTATTTGATTGTGGCCGCCACTGGGGAAAACGGAATATCCCGCTCCCGAGTTTCTCCCTGTCCATATGTATGCTAATGTTTCCATACACACACACGTTCACAGAGGTATAAGGGGACCGAAAAGGGGAGGGGTCGTAAAAATTTCCAAATGTACCAACGGTAGGGTTACCTCGGTCGAGGTCATATGAGGATGTTCACCAGAAGGGTCACTAGGTAGCGCCGACCCTGAAACTTGCACAGCGGTGAGCTTGATGCTTGTATGAACATCTAGCGTTGAACATCTAATAGAATGCACCACACATTCGAAGGGGGAATCTCTGCCACGAGCCCAGGTCTTCTGCAACAGACCAATTAAAGGAAACTGACCAAGCCACCACCTTTATTGCTAGGAAAGATATGCCTGCCTTAAGAAACCAGCTATGATCAGCCGGTTTGAGCAATGTTGGTCAAGGAGGAGGCGGTAGTTGTTGATCGCGGGGGCATAGGAGATCATCTTGCCAGAGGGAAACGATTTGTGCGGGAGGACCCAATTAAAGGACTACAGTACTCCCGTTCTAGTCAGAGCTCCGGTGTTCGGGCTCTGGTGTTCAATGTTTCCAGTTTCAGTGTCTGCCCAGCTCTTAAGTGCAGGAAGAGGTGTCGGAAGCCTCAGTGGCTCACTTGTCGTGAGCTGGAGTGGCCCGTAGGAAAGAGGTTCTAGGTTCCGTACAGCGTCAGTGGCTTAGTGAGAAAGACCTTAACATCAGCGGCCGGATTGAGGAGCCTCACGTGCTCAAAATGAGTGCCTTAAAGTGGCTAGTATAGAAAGCCTCAGTGGCTCGAGTCGGAAGCTCAGTGGCTGAGTGGCCAAAGCCGGTGTGCCATAAAGTTGGAACCAAGTCGCGCCGTGCACTCGACTGTGGTCCCGGTATTCGGTGGTCGCCTCTCCGAGTTCGCTAACATAGGAGCTGGCTGCCGTACCCGGTTTACTCATGCGACCTCTCCAAGACTCTGTTTATTGCTTTTGTTTGTAAATAACTTATTTTTTCTGCTTATCTTCACGCACACTTGCAAGGTCGCTACTTCGTGTCGCAGCGCACGAATCCAGATCATCTAACCTTACATTACCCTTATATGTTTGGGATGGACTCTCTCGGCTGATACATGCGCTACATTTCATCTTATTTTTCAGCCTTTCTTGCCCGTACGCCTATCGCATTTACATCGAGCGATGCGAGCAGTCGATTTGCGTGTGTGTGCTGTCGTTTCTGACTGACAAAAAGAACCAATTCGGCTGCAACTCGTGCTCAATGAAAGTCGCCTTCGTGTGAAGTCATCAGGACGTTTCTCAAAAACGTTCTCGTCGGATCCTTCGAAATTTCAAACGACAGAGGAGAAGAGCATGAAAACAGCTGGCCTCACTACGTGACAGCCGTGCGCAACGTCATGCCGCTGATTCACAACGTCACGGCCCGTTGACAATTATCGGGTTCGGGGAAAAAGTTCAGCGACACGCACGACGCCTTTCGAAACTAATTTTCAGCTGACTGAAATACAACTTCATCAGTGGTCTCACGGGATCCTAGCATACATTATACGAAGTTTTTCGAAAATTTGATCGCAAACAAAAGTTTAGCCCTAAGGGCCAGTGGGGGCGGAAGTGGTGTAGTGGCAAGTGGCACGCTTACCACGCGAGCGGTCCGGGGATCAAATCCTGGGTCGTGAGTCGCCCGGGCCAACCAAGCCTTCCATCCCTCCGGGGTCGGTTAATTGGTACCAGACTTGTCTGGGAGGATAAAAACACTGACTTGAACATCGGCTGGCCCCCGCAAGTCATTGTATAGGCCACATCGCATTCAAACGCCACTGCGAATGTACAAATGGAAGTAGAATGCGTGCCGCATCCCAAAAGGGATTGATCAACGGCAAATGCTTCTTTAATCTTTTAGCGCCAGGTGTTGCGTGCTCTTCAACCACTTTATAACAGTATGTGTTGCGTGAGCTTTAGAGGCAAGGTGCGGGAAAAAGGCCATGGGTAATCACTTTGGTAGGTGGAACAAGGTTATTTACGTACGTCACCGATGCGCCATTGACACGGCTCGACTCGTCTCGAGCGCGACAAGGGCGCTAGGATCTTATTTATGCCCCGACTAGTGGGAGAAATGGTTTCAAATCACTCGTTGGGCAGCCGCCAATTATCTGTGTAATCGCACGGCGCGCTCTCTCGCGTATTCTGTCTTCTCTGGACGCTGTGTCTCTTCATCGTATGAATATCCAAACCTTGGAAAGCTCTAAGGCCATTCCCACATTCAGGCCCCTCTGTACCTTACCTTCACCTGTGACGCTCATAACCCAAATTTGTCGGAGCTCGCTATAAAGTGAGAAATCACTCCAGCCGGATCAATTCATCCCGTAGGGGCACTTTCACGCCTCGAAATGGAAAGAGAAGGGGCATGGAACTTGCAACCACAGACGTTCACAGCGACCATGCGCGCCCTCCACTGCTGTATCTATTGTCTATGTATCTGTTGTCTATGCTCTCGTTGCCGTCGACCCTCTCCCCCCTCCGGAATTTTAGGTTGTCTCACCAAATGTACGCATAATTGTTTCGATCTTCATGCCAGAAGCCTCTGATCGCAATTTCTAATTGTATCCACGTAGACTTTGGAAAGGGCACAACGTGTAGTAACTTCTAACCAAATCATGCCCACCCTAGTCGCCTTCTTCGAACTCAAAGCGATAAAAGCAAAAAGCCATGTTTTTCACGCTCTGACTAAGAACCTCTACTGAGCCAAAAACCGATTGAAGTAGGCATCCGCTTTGCGATGGACCTTCTTGGCATTGCCAGCCATGAGGTATCAGAATGGGAAAACCTTCTTCGCTTAGGAGGCTACAGCCGGAAGAAGAACCCTCCTCCAGAAAGGTCATCGGTGTCGAATTTGGGCAGGCGGCGCCCTCCCGGAAAGCGATCCACACTGTGCAACCTGCTATGTAGCTACCACACCCTGATGTTTTAGATGCGCTGCTCGTAGAGGTTGCTTCTTGCTCCTTCGTAAAAGGGTTGAAGCTTTGTGCAAAGTTTCCTCATGAATTGACCAGAGGTGGAAGGACTGCGACACGAGGTCTCGATCTGTAATTTGTTTCCTACTCCACCCGTGCGCACTGGTTGAACAAGGCCGCTACTGCAATTGGGAAGTGCATTGGCTTCGAGATAACCACACTCAGAAGCGCAAGGGGCTGGATCGAAAGCAAGAGGGTGAAAAGTGAACAAATTCACCACAAGGGCAAGGCCAACCTCTTTTGTAGCGTTCTCGACTCAACCACTGGAAACTCTCTCTCGCTACAGCTATGAAGTCAGAAAGGTCTAGTGTGATCAACAGCAGAGACTCACGGCACAACTCAAACATCTCGCCTTAAAACTCGGAAAAGTGTGTCTGCTCCACGACAACCGAGAACGCGCCTTTCGAAAAAAGAGCCACTGCTAGACATCAAGTTAGATGGTGGAGTCCTGCGTATCCTACGTGGCAGCGGCGATCAGGCCTTTTTCGAAGGATCGTGTGGCACTTCTGCTCAGGCGATCATCTTGCAACAAAAAATTGCGATTCTCCATTAGCCAACCGAATCGAGCGATATTTCTTTGTTTGTCGGCAAAGTCTCTCATAACGGGCCGAATTTAGGTGCCATCATGTTGGTTCACAGCCGCCGGTGTGGTAGACCCCGTGCTGCGGATCATTTCTGTTTACTCTCGTATGCCTTCCGCCTTTCCTTTGCCATCGTCGTTGCATCACCGTCCCATCTCGCTGTCACCCTAAAAGGAGGATTCTATCGATAGAGGTCGGGAGGCTGGAAGAAGAGAAATATACATACATCTCAGCAGCGATGGGCTCTAAAGGCGATGCGCGTTCCCAGCAAAAACGCCTCCAGTCCGACGGTGAGGGGTTAGCTAGTCGGTGGACAGGCAGTGGCCGCACCAGCGCCCCTGTTCGCCCATAGACTACCTAACCTCTCACCGTCGGACTCCCTGAAGCTGCTAGCAAATTTTCTTCATAAACGCGGTTAGCCAGTGGAATGTATTTCTAAAGCTAGTAAGCTCTGAACATAGCAGACCACCTCTTACACGGTGTTTTCAACAGACGCGTAATCGTGTCACGGAGCCGTCGACGTCCTCCTCGAGCTCGTACAGTGCGCCATGCTCCCAAAGGAAAATCTTTTGATGTCGTCGGTGTAGAAGACTATTGGATGTTTTTTTCGATAAAGTGGAATGTACTCTTCAATTTCCAAACGACATCATTCGGTCTAATTCCAATAAAGTTTAATTAATGCTGTTTTAAAATGTGGCGTGGAGTGGCACTTTTGTTGACTCCTCCCCTGATTGTAATGGGTGGTCATGGGAAACCACGCTTTGAACTCCTTCATAACGTAGGATAAGAAGCCCTTTCTTTCCTGCGTTTCCAGCTAGACTTACGCTTCCTTTCTCAACTGGTGATCTCGCTCGCGGCACTCATATTGGAAGCGAACTGTGTATTATCTTCCCCCGTAACATCTCTAAATCCGCATGCAGGTGCTAGCGGATTCATCTCAACCGAACATGAACTAAGCAGTAGGGTAAAAGAAAGCAAGAAAGGCCTGAGGCGTTTTTTGGTTCAAAAAATTTGCGCTTCCACTGAACCATGAATTCTCATGTGCCTTGAGAAATATTTCATGGCTATGCTTCCTCTTCCATTTTCTCTTCTCTTGAAGCGGAACGGGACAACGGGCGCTCTTCCGGTTTTGGTTTTGCAAGCCAATTTCAACGTGTCGCTGACTTTTTCACCCAGCCACTACCACGTACCAATTGTGAGGAAGTGGCGTTGGAGGGAAATTGGCAGGCAGGCTAAACGACAGTGCAGCGCCAGAGGCTCAAAAATATGTTCAGTTTTTATAATAGTTGCCAGGAATAGTACTACGTATTCAGAGACACAAGATCACACGGTTTTTGGTGGAATGAGAACCAGCTATGTATGCATCAACAGACGGCACATGACCCGACAGTGGAGAAGGAAGCAAAAAATTACTCAAAATCTTAGGGTGATGCCCTTTACAGCTGATCTATGATCACCGTACGAATTTACGGCAAAGAGAGGGCATGTTAGTAACGAAGACTCGACGGGGGTGGGGACGAGAAACGAAGAGGTGCAGCAAGCAGCTTTCAGCGTCGAATGTTCTCGGTGTGTATGTGAAGGCAAATCCCTAGATAAGACCTCTGAATTAATCTTTTTGGTAGGTAGAGTAGAGCTGCTTGATGCGCCATCGACACCGCTTGAAAGAACGCGTTTAGAAGCTTTTTGAGCTAAAGCTGAGCTTTTTTCCAGTGCTCTCGACTTCCGTTTTCTAGCAGTTGTTTGGAGACGGTCGCAAGTACCGCTTTTCTGTGCCTTCTCGTCCGGTTCTCGCGTTTTCTGTCTTCTCTGCTCGCTCTGAATCTCCCTCGTACCACTCCGGAATTACAGAGAGTCTAGGCATTTGATTTCATTGTTTTCAATGGTTCCTCTTGTTTTCTTTTTCACAAGTAGTCAGTTTTTTACAGTCAGTAACAAGCCTAAGGTATGAAATAAGCCCGTGCCCCAACTACCCATAGCCTTCCAACTATGCTCCAGGTTCGAGCCCGAACGCGCCGTCTAAAAATCGTCGTTCCTAACCATGGTGATGACACATCGTGAGTAAGCAACTCTACTAGGCTTCCCTTTTCTCAATCAGTGTTGCGCTTCAAACTGAAGCGGTGTGGTTCCTGAACATAGAAACTGAAGTCGTTGCGCTTTCCAGTCGTAGAATTGAGTCGTGGCGCTGACCGAGTCGGAGCGGTCTTCAAAAGCCATAGAGCTTTTGCTGCGCACAACGAATACAGGAAAACGAGACATCTGGACCATCATGAACAACTTCATCCCACCTATCAAAAGGATTCATACACCTCAATAGATAGCTTGTACTTCCAAACTTTGGGTTCTCGTGACCACATGCAACGTTCATTACGACATAAGTGGCTTGCGATGTATGATTTTTTGGAAGTTGAATGGAAACTAACATGAAAAATTCAGCGAATTTTAATCTAACTGTAAACTTAACACGTTGACGACATCGCATGTTTTGGCATTTTGCACCTCGTGGGACAGGAGCGATTTTGCGACCGCGCCGTCCTCACCTTACTTACGCTTATTTTTTGTTAAAAATGCACAATAACTTGAATTTCATAGGACTATTTCGGCAAGGACGATCGCACAAAGGTTAAGTATATAAGTAGCAAAAGGTTTTCGTTTAGAAGAGCGCATAATAACCACGAAAGAAAAAAACATCACTTTCGCTGCGAATGAAATTAAAAGCATTTATATCTAAGTACTCCCATCAAATCAAATATATTGAAACTCACAGAGTTTTGTTTCAACTAATTCTACAATCTTTCATAAGAATATTGACGGACAGTGAAAGGAATATTAAGGAAAGAATCGGAATGAAAGTTTTGTGCGTTCGGAAAATCTTTGCTAAATCAAAGGATACTTGACCACTCTGGCTGCCAAGCGGTTTATAGTTATGCTAATGTATTATCTATAGAATGAATACAAGAAACCCGAGAAGAAGGAGCGCAAGCACGATAAAAGTGAATAGCATAGACTTGACGCGCTTGCGCGTCAGCCTGTCGTCACGTGCTAAATAATTTGGAGTACGGCAGACTCAAAATTCTGTGAGAAAAAAGAGCAGTGGAACACTTCTCCGCTGGCACGGCTTGTGATTAGGTCTGACTCATGGAATAAGCAAACAATTATTTATGGCCGATAAAGTGCAAATGGTATCGGAGGTGGAGCACTACTAGTAGTAAGTGGCGCCGATGGAGCATTCAACTAATGAAAGAATCCTGTGCTAGTGAGACCAACCCCACCTTCCATTGATCTGAAGTCAATCGGCAAATCGTCGGAAACTATTCAGGTAAAAATAGAATATCGCTACATCATGCACCCTTGTCACTCGTCAAATAGTCCAAACCTCCACCCTTCAAGCAAGAATTAACACAGACTGCAGCGCTCCTTAAAAAGGATCGCTTGAATCTTTTACATCGTCTTTCAGAGGTACCCGACAGGAGGCCCGTCGCGCGCTCAACGCCGAGTTGGTTTCCACGGTCGCAGCGCATGACGCGCAATGGTAGGACGTAGCAATGGTACATCTATTCGTCGTCCGCTCGACGAGTCTCCTGTCGGGTACCCCTTTTCTCGGCATACCGCGCTCGGTTCATCATCACAATGACCAAATAAACACGTCAAGTTTATGAAAACACCGCAGTCAGTATAATAAAGGACAATGTTATGATCAAAGCATTGAGTAATGGCGAACGCCGAACAGTATTGGTAGATGAGCACCAGCAGCCGTAGTGGTATCTGGGTGCACGCACGATTTTCAAGAAACACACATCTAAGAGGCAGCACTTCACAATAAATTCGAGGATCTGTCCATTAGTGGGTTAATAGAGAGCCGACGCCAATATCGCAGATACCCTTTTTTTTCGCGGCGCTCCAGAAGTGCGCCCCAAGGACTTTTATGGTCTTCTATCATCCCGACCGCTTCATTTTAAACCAGCAACTTATGGCCTTCTGCGCCCTCTCATCGCTTTTGCTCTCTCGCCTACCCTCTCCTTTTCGCGTTCACTGTCTCATTGCCTTGGCGCAGCCGAATTTCTCATTGTGCCAGACAAGTTTTGTACCAATTCAACGGACCCTGAATGGACCTGTCCGTCGCCGGCTAAGAATTCATCTGAATTACGCCTTTCCCAAGGAGCTCTCGCCTGCTAACCAGTGGTGATAAGTAGCACCACCTGTTAGTACATAGTATGTACTACACCACTCACACCCTTTATGGAAACGGACTGTAGCAAAAACAGAAGTCAACAGCTAATAGATCTTATAGAATGAGCCATAAAGGATAGGGTACCTGGTGAATAAAGAAAAGTAATAAGAGGAGGTTAGATTCGAGGGTGCAGAAATTTGTTAACGTGCTGCTCAATGATGAAGGGTGGAGAGTAATGAACGGCGAAGGCCTGAGAACGCGACGTAGCCATGAATAGCATAGAAAAAAGGCGATAAGGGAGGACGCGTGAGTAATCCACGCAATTGTTTCCAATGTAAAAGTCGTAAGTCACGGGAGCGTTTGAAATGGAAGAAAATCAAACAGAGCAACATGCACGACTTACGAAACACCTAGGAAGAAGGGGTAAGAACCGGGCGCTATTGCAAAATATGGGGGCATTATGGTTGCAATGTCTTTGAAACCGCGTGGAACATCCATTTTTGGGGAGGCGAGACTCCAAGGTGGGTGAGCCACTTTATTCTCCCAGGAACTCCTGCCATCTCCTACACTCGTAAAACTTGCCCCTATATATTGCGATAGCGCCAAAAACCGCCACGTCTCTAGGTATTTCTTGAAGCACTGGATTGGGAAGAGCGAATTCTTATAAGACCAGGGTTTCGGACCTTCCATATGAAGGGAATGGAATACGACCTTCCACGCCCCATCCTCCCCTCTCCATCAGGGATCTACGACGCATGGCACTCCTTGGTACCTGCCCATGGTCCCATGGCACAAGCGCTGCCACTGGAATTAGAATGCTGGAATGGGCTTGTAGCTGGAAGTGACTGAATGGAATCAGGGCAGGAAACACAAGAACGACATGCGATGGCAGCTGGAGACGTTCTACAAAAACGGACGAAACCCTAAAAAGACGCCATGGGCTTCAGAGAACGATTTCTGCCGTTTTCCTTAATTTCGACCTACAAGTACCAATGTCCTCTCACAAAATCGTGCTGTGACCAAAAAAGATGCTAGCAGGTGGAATGAGCTCAAGATACCTGACCCAATCCCAGAATTGCCAGCAATTAAGAGATTGTGCAAAACATGCAGAAGGGGAAGTGAGCTGGTAAGGAGATGGAAGTGGTGCAACCAACAAAACTATGACTATGTAGAGCACCACTGCAAGGCATTGACCTAATAGTGTCTCATTTAGTAGGAAAAAGATGCTCGATCCGAGGTTAAGGAACAAGCTTATTTGCGATTTTGGCACCTCCGAGCGCGTACTGGCGGCAACAGTGCACGTGTTCGGCTGTCGATGGTCAATCCTCGACCGCTTGTTCCTAATAATCCTCATCTTTAGCTCTCATAAGTGTTAGCCATTCCGTGAAGTTCATACTGGAGCATTCGCACGAAGAAAATTCCAATCCCTATATTCCTTGATTATGAGCACTTTTGATTTTGGAATTCAGCACAGTCTTTCTTATTGAACAGATTTAACAAGACGTTTTCGTAGGATTCGCCTGTACACCAGCTGGCGCTCCAAAAACCGCCACCTTTCTGTAGCACTGACGACGAGCTGCACAGCACTTGCCGTTCACCGCCTTAAAAAGTATCATTCGTTGCTACCAGCTTTGATGAAAAGCATCAGGCGAATTCTCTCCAGTCCATTAGCCCGCTTTTGGCACAAAAATGACACGCTCAAGGTGCAAAGAAAACTTGCTCAAGGGTGGCTTCATCCTCCGGAGTCAACCATAGCGTTTGAACCCAACCATCAAGACGTGCTTCATGCTAAAGAATACCAACTATGTACTCTGCCAAACACAGCACTTCCACCTCCCTTCCTAAATTCACAAAACACGACCTGGTAGTCTGACGAGGCCAGACGAACGGTTGACCCTGCTGCACAAGCTTCACACTTCCAGTCTTTACGAGATGTAAATGAGCCACCTCATGGCAAGCAGTTCTACTACTGTAACCAACTCAAAAAAAACATTAAAATGATGAACAAAGAAACGGTCAAAGGAACAGATCGCGGTTTTTTCACCCTTTTGTTCGAATGAAACACTGTCATTTAACCTTGAAATACGACTTTCACTTCATTATATAAACCACAACTTTGGTGTGTCGGTTTGTCGGTGTGTGTGCGTGTGTCGTTCTGTCCGTCCGGACCAACCGCTCACAAAACCAGGGAGTACGAAGGGCAACACTTCGTGATGTTGATGTCATGATCATGATAACACCCACAGCGGCTATATAAACACCGATCGAGCACACTCAGTCTCATTCTACATGGTGCTGCCGTGGCAGCCGGAGAGGACGGC
Organism: Ostertagia ostertagi; assembly: GCA_036418205.1. NCBI lineage: Eukaryota > Metazoa > Nematoda > Chromadorea > Rhabditida > Trichostrongylidae > Ostertagia > Ostertagia ostertagi. Next base: position 7,053 of record MU872126.1, on the reverse strand, counting down.
AATAGGAGGGGGAAGACGCAGAGGATGGGTATGAGGGGGAGGAAGAAGGAGGGAGTGCATCCCTTTCAAGATTACGGTTCGAAACGGTGTTGAGGTA
>MU872125.1:0-14401 GCA_036418205.1 Ostertagia ostertagi | reverse complement strand
TGTCCATCTAACGTCCATAGAAGTGTGTCCACGAGTGGGTGCCACCGACTCTTCTCCCCACAGTTGTGCAGCCCCAACTCGCAGTTCTAGCCGTGCACAACTTGAACCAGCTGCACTACAAACTGTGCTGCGAACATCTTGCACAAACCTGGACCTCTTGCTTACCAACTGTCACTTTTCCATCTATCAAGAACGTCTTCTTAGAAAGACTGAGCATTGAAACCTAACATGATAGAAACGACCTTCGCCGAGTTCTTCGCCTACAGAACTCCAGCACTTTCAACATCCTTCTTCTTCTTTCTCACTACGGGGTCCCCAAGAGGCCCGTCGCGCGGCGAAGGAAGAGACGCAGACGCGGCAAAGGACGAGTCGCAGCGCATACTGTAGCGGTTAGGCGTCAGGTTAAAAGAGTGTACCATACTACGTCTCATATCGCACAGCACGCGCTGCGACTCGTCCTTTGCCGCATCTGCGTCTCTTCCTTCGCGCGCGATGGCCTCTTGGGGGACACCCTCGGTCATCGCCACTTTGCTCTGTTAGGGTCCTTCCCGATTGCGTCTTTCCACATCTTCTTTGGGGCTCCTCGCGGTCGCTTGCCTTGCACTTCGAAGTCCATCGCCGTTCTTATCGGATGATCCTGTGGCCTCCTTAGCACGTGCCCATACCATCGCAGACGCTGTTCCCGTACCTTCAGCTGGACAGGGGCAGTCTGCATGACCGCTCGTTCCTGACCCTTGTCCAGTCGCGTCCAGCCGCAGGCCCATCTCAGCATCCTCATTTCGGCAGAGTGAAGCTGCCTTTCGTGATTCTTGTTCAGGGGCCAGCACTCGCTGCCGTAGAGCATCGCAGGCCTTACCACTGTTCGGTGCACCTTCCTTTGAGCGTTCTCCGAAGCGCTAAAGAGTGTCAGCACTTCCAACATCCAGAGCTATCAAACTCTCTTCTTTCGGACAAAGGTTCAGAGATTGTAATAGTTTCCACTCCGATCAAAAGCATTTGTGTGGAGCGAGACTTGCGCTTTTAACCTTGGGGTTCAAAATCAGCGGAAACTTTTCGAACAAGCTCATAATTCTGCATCGTAGTGGTTTGTTTCCAATTCTAGTTTATTTTGATGATGAGAAAATGTTTTTCAGGAAGTTTAAATACGAGTGTCCGACAGCACTTCTCACAATTCACTTGGGTTGGAAAGGCAATAAACTTCCACGTGATCCTCCCACTTCAGCTGTGATACGAGACAGTGCAGGAGAGTGTTGTAAGGGTTACTACCTTAGTAATGGTAACTGCTACCCGGAGTGATACGAAACTCACTTGTTTTGCTTCAAATGGAAATACTTGCTATTACTATATCACTTCTATTATTATTATTTTGTTAACCCTTTTAATTATTCATTGCTGTTGGTTTTGTTGACGTTAATATGATCATATTTGATCTAGTGAGTAGGCGGTTTTTGGATGCATGACTCGTTTTTTTTTGTCTTGAAGGCAGAATTCGTGAGACTTTTGTAACCCCTTACCTGGCATGCGCCATGCATAGTTCTTCCATTCAGGATCTCTTCAATTCTTTCAAAAACTCTTTTAACAACATTACCATCATCGCTCATCAAATGGCCTAATACCCTTCGGTAGAATTAACACAGCGGTATTCAGCACGACGTCTGCCTTCCCTTTTGTATTCACTAACATTTTGCAATTTTACTTCAACGTTTTCTATCTCCTAACATCTCACAGAGATCTAAACAAAGGTGTGCAATAAATTATGTCTTCAATTCGAGGCCAGTTCTTCTGCCACGCTTAATTCTACTCTAATTTTTGCAAAAAAAAAATAACTACATAACAAGTGTAAGTTTGTAAGTTCTTCAAGCAACAGCCTAAGCGGAAGTCAGTCCGCGTCGAAGAATCCATTTAGTGGGTGGATTTGGAGTTTAGCTCACCTGTATTTACAGAATTATTTCCATCTGGTCGCCATATTTGAACGTTGGTGGCGGGCTACTTTTTAATCTTAATTGGGACGGAGTTTACGTCCGCGCAAAACCCATTGGACACGGGCAACGGGGACTTTCCGGCGTCTTAATGCCTACTTCAAGTAGGGAGTGTTGTTTTGAATTTCGTTGACAGGGCAAGTTGTTTGCCACAGTTTCTCCTGGCCCTGCCCGCTGCCTTATTTTTCAAAGGAAAAAAAAGAGGGAATACATGTTAAACGGTATGCTTTTTGGTTTTTTTTTTTCAGTTCTTCAGGTTCGGCGTCCAAAACTCCATTATCGACCGCAGAGACCTCACAGATTTCATCTCGGGGTGTTGCTTCAACGAAACTCAACCACTCCATCATTCAGTGCATGAACCACCAACCATGTGTGCCAGTTTTTTGCCGGTCCGCGAAATTCCACTCGCAAAAACAGAGGGAGTGGTGGTGCAAGAGAGGTGGGCGACGAAGCGGCCGCTAATAAACCTTGGGGCGAATGGGTGTACCCTTGTCAACAGGAATTTCGTCCGGGGATTTTCCCGCGCTAATTTTCGTCGTTGGGCCGCGACGCCGCAACTGCAGTGGACGAGTTTCTGTGAGCGTTATTTGAAGTTGAATGTTACAGGGACCCCAATCAGGTCCGTTTGTTTGATATTCAACTTCAAGACTGCTCCAACCGTCCAATTCAAGAATCTCACGCTCAGAAAAACTGCCGCGTCGCGACGCCGCACAAATGGTCGCAGGCGGCGACTCGGCAACCGCACGATTCTGTTAACAGCTCCCCGGGGCAATAGATCCTGCGGAAGGGCAGCACTTTTTTAAGTTAGAGTTCCGGTGAGTGGGCATGGTTCACACAACTCAGGAGGTCTCCTGTAAGAGATGAAGATGCCAGTGAATAAGTAGCCCATAAAATATAACCAGAAAATGAAAATCTTTCAACTCCTGGTTTTCCAACCAATATTTCAAAAAAACGGCTTAATGACTTGGCCACACCGTATGTGTAAAAATATTTTCGGGAGAGGTGTACCTTTTTGTGGGAGGAGATATGTGGGGCGAGTAACTCTGAGAAAGGAACGGCTTTAATCACTTAACGCGCTACATGTTGTTCACAAGAACGAAAACCGGGGTTTATGAACGAAACCTTCGCCCTTGAAGGATTTGAACTCCACCCCTCGTCGGACACCGGACAAATATGTACGCTACAACCTACGCAATCTAGGCACAATTTGGGTTTATAATGTTTACAAACTTATTTTCAGTTCCTTTTAGGTTTGTTTAAATGATTTTCTTAAAAACTATTTTTACTTTTTTTTTTTTTTGTTCTCACCATTTTTGTTTTTTCCCCTCTCCTACGCTGCTCACGGAGTTTTTCGGTTAAGAGGAGACTTGTAAAAAATTTTTCACAAAAATGAAAATGAAAAGTTTAAGCCACAACTCTTCTGTGCTCAGTGGGTGCGCCTTTGGGATGAATTATGGGACCACTTTTCATGAGACATTATGGCATCGATCTGTTGGTTTCTCGTTACCAAGAAGAATAATGGCCGCAGGAGTTGGGGAAGAAATTCATAGCTACCGCTTCCGCCAACACGCATGACTGGACCACTGCGGCAGAGTGATCGAACATCAAGTGTTGTGTGCGCCGCATGCATGGCATCACGGCGTGCGGCTACTTTCTGGAGCATCCATGACGTTCACCAGTAACAACCAGGGGGCCTAAATGGTGGTCCGGGCTATTTGTTGCAAGTGGAATGTGGTCCAATGGGTAAGCGATCGTGCGGGCACGCGGCTACTCCACTCCTCCCCCTCCTAAAGTCGATGACCTGGAAGTGAGTGCCTAGGGAGTTGACAAAAGGGAAACCCTTCTTTCAATACCTGATTGGGTTCTTTGCAGCGTTGACGAATATCTAATACTCTCTTCTATAACTCCTTTGTCAAATGGGTTGTTTGTTTGTTTGCTTGTTTATTTCCTGCCCCTGAATCGAATGCCCTTGTGTAGTATCTACAGATTTTTGTGAATATTCCTACTCTGGAAAACCAGTAGCATCAAAGGGGTCTGCTTCCACCCTAACTAATCACTTGTCATCGAGTAGTGGAGTTGACCTGCAGCCATAGCTTCGAAAATGGCTAGGAAAACCCTGCGTGGGTGGCTGGCAGAGCAATTTCAAGGACGGGTGCCCATCTGACGCCCCAGATTCATTTGTGGATGCCCCCATACGTCAGGTCTTGTTTTCAATGAGCCTCACTGCATAGCGAGACCAGCTCTTGTCTTCCATGAGCTCACATTGCGCGCTGTATCGATAGCTCTTCACAGGACCCCTCGTGAATGTTGGGAGGCTTAAATTGAGCTGGAGTTCCACGTTGAGCGTCGCAAGACTACGGTAAAGTCCAAAAATGTCGTCGAAAATAGAACAATTCATTCGTTACTCGTACCAACACAGTTGCACAGAAAGATGGTTACCGTAATTCAGCGCTACAAAATAGACAATTACGAAACATTATTCCAGTAAGTGAATACAACTACGGGTATTGCGTATAGGGAAAGTGATCAAGTAAGGTCTAAAAGCTGTACGAATGTAAAAATAATACGTGAAGAATCACCATGTAAAACGGGTATGGCAGGGCGCTTCGACGCCTCGATAAGCTAGAAGTAGAGCAATTCCACGTTGAAATGGCGTCGTGGCCTTGCACCAATCAAATGCAACAAGTGCTGCGAGATGTCAAACACACTAGATGTGATGAGCCATGAAAGAGAAGAACTGTTCACTTCTGTTGTGCATTCACTGGGGTGGAATTCTGCGTGGGAGCTTGATCGCTGATCGCCTCTTCCGGAAATTCCAGCTCCCAAATTCGTTTCAGATGTTTCCCTTTGACGTCACGTGGCATTCCAAAACCGGTCATTCCCTAAAATACAAGCTCTTTAGTTAACAATAAGCAACAACAAGAACAGTAAATATCCAGGGTGGGTATGAACGGTAACATGAGCCGCATGCAGGACAAAATTAGACAGAGGTAATTTAAAGTGTAGGTTCAAGAGCACCGGAATGCTTCTCAAAAGGAAGGCCCATGAGCCTAGAAAGACCTAGCTCCTGAATGCTTGACCGGGCTGAGTTCGCCCTTTACCGCTGGCACGTCGGTTATTTAGCTCGTTTGTCAAGTGACCATCAGTCCACTCAACCCCAGAAGTAAGCCTGTTCTTCGTTTCTTCATCTTCACTCGGTACGGTTGTTTTTCCGATTGTGGTTCATATGGTGTATAGAATTTCAACAAATCAATTTATATTGCTACCGTAATTTATGGCTACCCTGTAATAGTGCATAGAGTTATTGAATCATTTTCGCCATATGGGTGTGGCGCGAGGTGCTGCCATGCGACCATTCCGGTAAAATCTACGCCCAACTACTGATTAGGTCCGACTCATTGGCACCGAGAACGCCATCGTGAGACAAAAGGACTGGTTGTGCCCCCTGCGTTTTACGAACTGACCTCATTCATCAGCCGCTCGAACGCCCTCATTATATAAATAGGAGCGGACGGAGGTTTGAGGTCTCCCATCATATCCAGCTAGCCTAGAGCAATGCTCTCATCATAACTCGGGCCGGACGCTTGGTTCTTGAAGCTAGCTCTGCCCTTAGCGATAATCTACCAACGTCGACTTGCTCGTATCTTTTGTTCCGGTGAGCGTTGAAGAGGCCATGGGAAGGTTCTTCTTCCCCTCGGCGGACCCCACAATTGACGGGAAAGATGTAATGAAAAAGAAAAGGTCTAGGAAAGAGTGGGAAGGAGGTAAAAGCAACGTGGTTCGGAAAGAGAGGTCATCCCTAGTTGTTCATTGTGTAGTGTCGCCTCTGTACGATCTTGATATTATTACGCTCATGCTCGTTATTATTCAGATTCCCTCGCTCTTTATATTTGTCGAGTTATGATATGAAATACAAAAAGGTAATCCGGATCAAGCCATGTAATAGCTTGTATCGAACCATCCACACCTGTAGTTGGGAATAGGACCAGCAGTCCCCAAAGGATGATTGGTGGCCCATTTTGCAAAACCTTTGCTAAAGCAAGCTCAATGCAACTCCGCGCAAGAATGCTAAATAAGAAGAGAACTAGAATGCATGGCGCATCCAGGCTTTCAATTATTGCTATTATCAGCCAAGCTTTACTCTAGCTGGACTGTTCAGACAATGCGAGCAGTTCGAAACTGGAGCTAACTCCTGAAACGTCAATCCCCGACCCATTTTTCAGCGTGGATGAGATCTGACTTACTAGACGGATGTTTTGCCAAACAAACTGTGCCTCGTTCCCCGATGAACACATTCCATGAAGAATACTATTTGCGATACTTCATCCTTGCAGGCAAAGCTCCCACCGACCCCTACTCTCCCTCCTAACACTGCCAACCTCCTTACCCTCCCTATAGCGTTGCTTGGATAGCACCAGAGTGTGTGCGTGTAAAAAAACCACCTAAATCGTAAGGCGCTCCCTTGCAATTTGTTGCAATTATGGACAACACTGCGATTCTGAATAAAGATTGTGAGCATGGCGCAGTCAAGGAAGTCTCATTACCGTATGCTTTGTTTCAAAAGAGTATTGGCTAGGAAGCACGAGCAAGAGTGCAACCTGTGCACAATCGACCTTCCAACTGGACACACCCAACCCCTCGGTGAATCGATTCTCGCAGCTGCAGATGTTTAAGAACCAATCGAAGTCGATAAGATAGCGATGGGATTTCGTCAATCCTCAACGATCCGATTGTGTGCTCAAGCCGAATTGTGTGCGTTTCGGCAAACATCGCAGCCGTGAAAGAAACGCGGTGCCGGCACGGAAACGACGGGGTTCACCGAACTTCTTTTCTTCCGCTCCGGCGGCACACAATTCTTGGAAGGGGTCGGCGGGTTTGATTGGAGTTAATGGCCATAAAAAAGATTCCTGAAATTGGGCACGTTAAGTTTCCACGTGATAAGATGGTTGGGGTCGATAAATTCATTCCTATGACGCGCCACGCGTTCAATTTTTTCAAGGAAACTTGGAGACATTTGAATCCGTATTTGGCTTTCACAGTTTGGGATGAACAGAGCAGTAGAGGAGACGTGCGGAATAATTACGGGCATGACCTACTGAATAAAAAATCTTTGGAGTTCTGCGGTGAAAATACCCCTACGACGCACCTAGAGCCAAACATGTGGTCTAGCACCAAGTTCAGTTCTTCATTTCCCATTAGAACACTGGTAAAACTCACAGTTCATATTATCTCGCTCAAACGTAGGCGTCATAATAGACCGTCAGGGATTCAAATAAGTGCTGTAAGGAAAGCCCGTTGCCCTATGGACTCTCAGAGAAGAGCATTCCTTCTCACCTTTTGCTACTCAACCCGCACCTCTGTTTCTCATTTCCAACACCACTCCTAAACGCTGAACTTTTTATTAGGGTGAGTCACGTGTCCAAGAAAAAAGGCCATACTTGCCGAGCCGAGTTACTTTATTCTACACACAGAATGTGTTGTTCGATACGATGTCATCTGGGGCTGTTGCTTCGAGCGAAACACCCTAATGTACCCTTGAATCATAGTTGAAGCAGTTGAAGCAGTCAAAAAATAGCGATCAAGGTCACCTTCATAAACCCCTATTTTTTGAAAAATCAAATACGAAAGTCCCCTCAATGCAACACCACAACACACCCCCACGTTACTTGGAACAGCACACAAACACGAGACAATGTTAGCTTTTGACCTTTTGACTTTCAAACTGATTGGTGCCGGATTGAAGCCGAACGATGGCGTCACTGGCTCGCAGCTGTTCGATTGCCCAGCGTTTTCCGTTGTCAGCGAATTCGACGGCCGTCTGAGTGTTTCGCGGCATTCCAAAGCCAGTTTTACCCTACATGGAAAACTACAGTCACGACACGCAACACAACATAGCAAACTGAATAACATGGACAACACAGAAAGGAAAATCTAAATTCCATTTACACAAATTTTTCACTTCCTTATCGCAGCTCAGCTTTCTTTTTCACAATTTATTCACTCAAAAGACGACTACGGGGGGAGGGGTAGGATAAAAAAAAATAAAAGGGATAAATAGTTTACCGTTGATCAATCCCTTTTTGGGATGCGGCACGCATTCTACTTCCATTTGTACATTCGCAGCGATAATTTGAATGCGATGTGGCCTATACAATGACTTGCGGGGGCCAGCCGATGTTCAAGTCAGTGTTTTTTATCCTCCCAGACAAGTCTGGTACCAATTAACCGACCCCGGAGGGATGGAAGGCTTGGTTGGCCCGGGCGACTCACGACCCAGGATTTGATCCCCGGACCGCTCGCGTGGTAAGCGTGCCACTTGCCACTACACCACTTCTCGGGACTGGGCATGGTAGGGAGTACAAGAATTCACTCTCTACTGCCTACTCCAACTAATCAGAGCAGATAAACACTTGCCATAAACTTGGATCAGTGATTTTTACCTACAAAATTAATCACAAACCAAATCAAACTAACCACTAGATAAATATAACAACATAAATAAAATAGACAAATAGAAAAATTAAAGATCTAAAATAAATTATTTCTATGAAAATACCTGTACGAAAAGGACTATGGAACGGGTCGGATGAACGCCAACCACAATAATAGAGGGTATTCATCGGTCATGTATACATATGGGTATGCGCTCCCGCTAAACGATCACGGCATATAAAGCGACGAGAGGATTTGAGCTCGAAGATCTGTGTGATGATACGATACGATTTACGCCATGTCAAGATCTGAAGACCAACAGATGTTCCAGGAGACTAAGACCTTCTTTAGATGTGACCTTTACCGAGACCCATGGACGTAGCCTTGCCAGGGCACAGCTCAGAAACTGAAGCTGTCAGCGATTCGAGCAGTCACCGCAGAAGTGAGCGGAACAGGCTTCTACAGTATCATGAAGCTTCAACATATAGGAGAACTTGGTGCTAGTGAATTAATAATATCCTGAATGGAGGAATCACACGTTGACCAAAGGGACCCACGACACATTGTATGTAATATGTCAGGTAATCGTTCAACAAAAAGTATCTTGAATGAGCCTATATCCGTGTCATGGCCACCCAAGTCGTATAGGGAGGAGTGGGCCGCCGTCATGGTTTTTTCATAGCTCGAATGATTCATGGAAGAGCTTAATAGGGAGGCAGAAGGAATCTGGGAGCAGAATTGAGAGCATGTAGTTGTTATCCCTGGACATGTTCTCCCTTCTCCTGAGCTTAGTTCTAACGTTACCTATCATCGGCCCACCAAGGAGATGAACGCCCCTTTCATCCAATCGGTAAGGGTCGAGAGACACTAAACCTTTTATCCGAGGGGCGAGAATCTCAGCTGCGGACACCAAATTTTTCAGACGCATTAATCAAGCTTCGTGATTGTCATTCACACGGTTCTTCATAAATATTGCAGCACAAATTATAGCGTATCGATTCTTTTGAGTATTACTGGCATTTTTCCGTCTGACTAGAATATCACTGGATATTATCATAATTTTTTGAATAAATTGGTAAGGTTTTACGGCCAACGCTTCGCTTCCGGGTTCACTGTGGGATCTTGTCCAATGGAAGTGTTATTCATTCGCAAAACAGAAACGGGCATTCCGGGCACACACTCGGATCTTGAGGATCTTGAGCTTGAAGTTCTCACCGCCCACCATTAACCGGGAAAAGCAGCAATAGGGGATCTTTCTCTCAACGACCGTCTACCTTAGGTTACAAAAAAGACCATCGGGGCCGCAAAGAGCTTATGAGGTGTCTGAGAGCGGTATCAAGCGAATAGAGGAAATCTCCAAGAGATGTCAAGGGTTGCACTGATTAAAAGTTTAGAGAAGGGACCTGGACTGCGAATGAATTGCAGCACTCAGAGCCTTGCTGTAGTATCTATTGCTCATCCCGGGTGAAAATGGAGTTGGAATTGGCCAATAACATTCTGCTATGCGACTCTAACGACAAGGATTGAGATAAGGATAAGAATATTCCTAGCCATCAGCGTAAAATCGTTAATAAAACGCTTAACCAGAGTAACTTGTTGATAATAGCCTGCTAAATGCCCCCATCATCGCCTTCCTGATCCGTTTTCGCACATTTTCAGTTCTCCACCCACTGTGGAGCTCCTCTCCCCTCGGGCTAGGCAAAGTATGCGACCAAGTTCGCTTCTCATCGCTATTCCAAGCTTATTCAACAGATCGTTATCGGAAGGCTTCTTGAGAAGAAAGCGCTGTCAAAGCTCTTTATCCTAGCTCTACTATCGCCCTTATCTCCATCCTTATTGTTAGAGCCGCAGAGCAGAAATTCGTGGCCCCTCCAACTCCATTTTCACCACCGATGATGATCATGATTTGCACGAATGTATTCATGCTATAAACCTGTAAGGCCGCAATTATTTATAACCGGTAAGAATGATACAACGTCTGGCACCACTACAAAATGGACTTGGACCTTATGGTCCGTGAGTAATTCTGAAATTTCAGCCACGGACAAATTTAAATTTGGATGCTGCTCGTTCAGTCACCATCTCCGAACGTTTATCCTTCCTCCTAGATGTCGTTTTATCCTTGATGTCCTATTTTGTGAAAACTGTTTCAAAAATCGATGCTGCTGAGCGTCTGAGTAATTTTCGTGAGTTTTATGTAATTCTTCGGGAAGATGAGGAAAACGACCTCTGCGACTTTCAACATGCCAGTGCCTCTGTTTGCGCACGGCATTATCAAGTGTATGTAAAGGTGATTGGAAAAAATGCCACTTATCGAGCGACCGGATTCACTTCAAGTGTGATCACTACGGGGCACGGTTATCTGAATCCGGTGAATTAAAGGATAAAGGATAAAGCATTTGCCGTTGATCAATCCCTTTTTGGGATGCGGCACGCATTCTACTTCCATTTGTACATTCGTAGTGGCGTTTGAATGCGATGTGGCCTATACAATGACTTGTACAAGTCATTTTTATCCTCCCAGACAAGTCTGGTACCAATTAACCGACCCCGGGGGGATGAAAGGCTTGGTTGGCCCTCTGCCCGACATGCCCTCTCCCAGCGCACCCAAGATGTTATTCCCGACCGCTCGCGTTAATTACGTGTAACTTGCCCTACATCACTTCCACCCGCAAATTGTGATTCATGAAAGAGCAGCTGCTGTTTTCACAAGAAGCTGAGTTTGAGGCAAAACTTTTGACCCAGACCTGCGATTCGCTACCCGAATCTCTCGCTTTCTGGGCAATTCCCAATAAAAGTAGGTCAAAAATGCTAAAAAGCTGTTCGTTCCTCATTCGATATACAATAGGAGCTATTCTTAAACGATCTTCCTGTTCTCTCAACTAGAAAGTCCAGTGGACAATGATTTCCCTCTAAATGTCGGTTCTAACCAGGACCTATAGCTGGGCAAAGAGTAACATTTTTTCCTGAGGAACATAATGATCAAACTGATGTCCAACGAATCACACCGTTACTTGCTCTGCGCAACTGTTTAGAAACTTCACCGAGCCACTACTACACTTCTGGTCTTTCTGGGGATGTCATTGGGATTTATGAGTGATCCATATCATATACCGGAGTGATTAGACGACGTTCTCTACAAAATGACCCAATAAGATAAAGCATTTGCCATTGATCAGTCCTTTTTTGGTATGCGCCATGCATTCTTATTTCACCCAAAACCGCAGTGACCCTTGAATGCGAGTTGTCCTGTACAATAACTCAGGGGTGGGGAGAAGCTGAATGTGACAGAGGCGTTTCCTCCCAATCCTGAAAGGCAGCAATAAGCTACTCTGGAGGATAGATTTGGCAGGCCTGAGCGGGCATCAATCCGGGATTCCACCCCCACTGTGAGTGCGCTGGGTGTTGCCCTCTACAAGGACATCTCTCTACTATACGTAGCCGAATGGTATGATTCTTAAACGCTCTCGAATACAGCCGCGGATGTTAGCGAAAAAGAAGGAATGGAAAGCATCTCATAGAATTAATCAATCGCGAACACGTCACCCTTCTGGCGTCTATTATGATTCTTCACGACTTCGAGGATCAAGTGAAAAGCTCCTTCACCTGGTCCGGAGGTGGCACGGAATTGTGAGCTTTAAACTCAGGGTTAAACACTCTAATACCAATCAGCAACTCACCCTCTGCGAATCGAATTGATTGGTACCGCTCTGCAGTGGAACGATGGCATCTGTCTGTCTCAACTGGCGCAACGTCCATCTTCCTGAAATATTAAAGGATAATCAGAGGCAAAAGCTACAGAAAAAGCTCCTTCCTTCTCCAAAAATATAATAGCTTGAGTCTTATAACAGGAGAAGAGAAGAGATCCTTTGCAAGTAAAGTTCAGTGGCGCTTATGTCGCTGAAGGGGGGGGGACATTCGGGCAAGCGAGCCACTTACAGCTCTTGAGACTGAGCTTCTGGGAGAGAAAGGGATTTTGATAAAAGGTGTGAGCAATTTTTGTTCTTCTTGGCGTTCCTCCCCTCTTAGGCTTAGTCCTAGTGTCATCTACCAGCTGTTTTTGAATGCACTCTTTGTGTGCCCCTTCCCAATGAGTGCCGTTCAGAGATTGTAACAGAAATATCATATATCCAGTCGTAAATAGTATTTCGTTTTGACGACAACTTTATTTTTAAAACAATTCAAAAAAGTAGAAGAATCAAAAACTAGACCACCAAAGAAAGAGTGATGCAACAAAATTAAATATTGAGCTCTCACCGTCTCTGGTTCGTCTTTCATTCTGATCTGTGCTAGGAACGTTGACTGCGGCGATTTTGAGACCTCCCTCTGAAACAGATAAGGATGAAGAAGGATGAACTTTTTATAGGATGAGTCACGCATTTTATTCCTATTCAAAATTGTAGTGGCATTTGAATGCGATGTGGCCTATACAATGACTTGCGGGGGCCAGCCGATGTACAAGTCAGTGTTTTTATCCTCCCAGACAAGTCTGGTACCAATTAACCGACCCCGGAGGGATGGAAGGCTTGGTTGGCCCGGGCGACTCACGACCCAGGATTTGATCCCCGGACCGCTCGCGTGGTAAGCGTGCCACTTGCCACTACACCATCCAGTTGATAATGATATGCTACGATACCACAGATGGTAAATCCTGTTTATCTTTCTTCTTGGCGAGTATGTCGCAGTGGCCAGGCAGGCCGCGGGTTACTCGCCTATCTACAATGCCCCGCAGAGAGGGTGATGACTGGAACCGACGCTCAAGGATGCGGCTCTCCGAGGCCGTATGAGATTGCGACGTGGCCCGGAACGTAGCTCAATACAGCTTGGGGACAAACAATCCAATATAAAAAATAAAGGACCCAACCACTTGATGTTCAAGCGGAATGGGCTTTTCGAAAGAGTCCACGACTTTGAGCAAAACTCTTACGCGTGGCGCGACTCGTTGGGATTAGCTATAGCTGCTGGCGCCATGGTTTAAACCGCCCATATTGATGACGAATACGAAATTTCTTACTGATAGAAATCATCTACAGTATATAATGGAAAAGCAGCCCGTATTTGGGAGGCTTCGGGTTACCGTGGGATTTCCTCTGCGCTATATCTAGCAGTGCCCATAAGCGACTGGTCAGATTTCATTATGAAAATTTCAAAGTAATACAGTATCTAAAGAGGACCCCGAAGGATATACTCTAATGGCTATATAACTATGGCGCAGAATATTTTTATACCCACTAGGGTACCAGTATGGGTATAGTATACCTCCCTAGGTGGGTATACACCATGGCTGAGGAAAAGCATGTCATTACAGTAGCAATTCTCAAAAGATAGTAAACCAAGCGAAAAAATGGCCTAAAACTCACCATGACCTGCGGCATTCTGTGTGGTAGCCATGATCCGTACTGAGCAGCTTCGTCAAGTAGACGGCTTTTGCCGCCGCCCATCTCCACGTCTCTGTCTCCACCCCTTCCACTTCTTCTTCATCGCAAACATACACCCGCCACCCGCCCCATCACTCTCCGCCAACACTCCGAACTTTGGCTGATCCGTTTGCATTGATCTCTAACGAAAACCCGACAATAAAGCGGGTTCTCTGCATTTCTTTGTCGTCTCTTTCCTCCACTTTCTGCTCGTTCAACGCCTCCACAAATTTCGAGAGCCCAGGTGTGTGACTCATACCAAACGGCGTCGTCTTCCGTCAGTTATGCAGGGTTGTTTCCCAACATTTTCACATTGACTGCGTTTACAAATTGCCAGCAGCCGCCCGCAACTCGGCCAGGAAAACAATAGAAACTCGAGAAAAGGTGAACGATATCGGGGTGATGACGATGAACAATGTGAAGCCAATTAGGAAGTCACATTCATCACAAAGTGGAATTTCCGCAAAACGAAGCGTCATGAACATAAAGCATTTTTTTCTATTTTTTTCAATCCCATTTTATTTCGATTTCAAAAACTGGAGAGAACCTTTTTTTCTTGTGAAAAATGCATGT
>MU872124.1:8752-20536 GCA_036418205.1 Ostertagia ostertagi | reverse complement strand
AATTAGTGGAGAATTGTGACCATTGGAAATGTGCCAAGAACCCCAATTCAATTTCCTAATCCATGCATAAGAGCTAAATAGAGATAGCTATAAATTATATGAGATTGACGTGTTGGTTAGTTTGGCGCAATGGACCAACTGCGCGACCGTAGTATATCGGGACCAGGAGCAAGGCTTTTGCGAAAGCTTCACAAGTCCAGGAGGGTGAAATTCGAGCAATTTGACATTTGGCACATCTTCAATTTGAGGGGCTGTGTGTGATACAAGGGAAAAAATCTCTGGAAGAGAATTTTCAGGCGAATTAGGAGCTTTAACGGCCATTACACTTTGATAGGGAGAGGGGGAGGGGAGGGGGTTGCAAGCACTGTTGGGGTTAGTATTTTGACATTTCAGAAACATACGTCGATGGCGTCCATAAAATAGGCCGACAGAAACTGCTTCTTACCACCTGCGAAACCCGTCTGGCTTGATCAGTATTTGTATCTACCATTCTGTATCCACTGTGGTTCACAAATTATTCCCGGGCTTGCTAATGTGGAAATCCATGATGTCGCTAGTTTGATGACACGAGTCAAGATCAAAATGATGTGTTATTATTTTAAAAAATTAAAGAAAACCACAAAGCACCATTGCGCACACTGGAATTTCCTTTCAATGTCGCTGTGATACCACGGAGAGACACAGCGCTGCGAAGAGAGGAAAACGCAAGAGAGCGTGGCGTGCACTGACGCTACGATGCTGTGATTGACCAGCGTCAACAGCGCGCAAGGCAAGGCCAAAAAGCGCGGCTCTTGTAGCGCACTTTTGGTTCGGGACAATGTTAGGACTTGTGGCTTGAGGATCTCTCTTTCTCCTTTGAATAAGGACTAGCTCTCGGCACCTAATTCTGACTCGAGGCTTAAAAGAACGGCTATCCCTGTTAGCTTTCTTGTGATCTAAATGTGATCGTTACTAAGACATGAATTAACTTGCTTTACATGCTTTTTCAGGTGTTCCACCCTATCAGCGGCTCTACCTTGTACAGAAGAGTTACTATTGGTAAAAACTTTTTATACCTTTGTGAAATTGAATTTCGAAAATTTTCTGGTTTTTAGGAACAGAAATGGAGAATAAGCAGCTGTTTTGTTCAAAGATGTGCAACAGTGTCTGCCATCAAATGTACACATCGCTTACTAACTTGTCACCATGATCATTCACTGATCTGGCAGGTAGTAGCTGAACATAACGCTTGGATTGATTGTCCTGTATCCGAATCTTTTGAAATGTTATATCTCTTATGACAATATTTGTGCATTTAAAGGCACGTTCCACGATCAACTAGAAGTGTTTTTGAGATTAAAAATGAAAGTCGAATTACGATTTAAACCAACTTATGAAGAAAAAAGAAAATAAGCGGTGGAAAACGTTGAAAATAAGGCCCGCTTTACGAGGAGATGTGCTAACACCGGGTGGAAGAGAAGAAAGTTTTTGAGGTGGGATGTGCTACGGTGAAGGGGCGTCAGTAGCGATAGACTGGAAAAGAGCACACGGGACGTGCGAGACGCAGACACTCCAAGCTACTATATAAATCCCTCTCACACGTCGAAGCGACTAATATCGTTGTCGAGCACATATAAGAGCCACGTGGACTGCACGTCTTGCGCCTTTTGTGTGATTATATCCCACCTCCGGAGGGACCGATCTATTTAGATGTTCGTAGAATGTGCCTTCGAATAATTTTTAATTCATCCATGATAATTTGATATATGTCGTGTACTCAATGAAACGATGAACAATCCACTTTTCTTCAATTGTGGGAGGTGTCATTCACGAATTTCATTTGTCGTGTGTGTCCATTCGTAAGCTTCTTCTTGCTCCATGAACCAGACTTGTACTTCGACTGCGAATGCTTGTTATATCTGCGCAGTGATAGTTTTCAAGTCAACCACTGCTCATGTCGTTTTTTCAGCGGACTTCAAGCTGCCATCCTGTTTATTCAGCAATTTTTTTGCTATCTGTTCTGTGCTTATTTGGTTACAATAATGAACTTGCATGATGTCGTTATTGATCCCTTGTGCTTTTTGCTTTACAACATGCTGCCCCAATATTTGTAAGGCTATCATTCAACTCCCAGCTGCATCATCCCACAGTTCATTTAGAAATTTAGCGCTCTGAGATGCCCTGGACTGCAACTTAGACCTTTTAAAAGGCACGGGTCGCGACCGAATTGTTGCGTTATTTTGTTAGAAAAACAGAAAAGAGGTGCGAAGAGGAGCATTAGAGGAGAAAGGCAACAAATACCATGAAAACTCTGAAATTTCACTTGTGAGGTCAACCGTGGTACAACGGAGAGACACAGCGGTGCAAGGCGAAGGAAAGCAAAAGTGTCGCAGACGCCACGTATGCTGCTGTTGGAGGTCTTCGCAGCGGTCAAGCGGAGGCACTAACCTCTTTGTCGTGCACTTTCAAGTCACTACAGTGCCACCATCCCCTGATCAGGAGTCCTGCTACCTCAGTCAAGGAGAGATTCCATAAAGGATTCAATCACGACCCGTGCCTTTAAGTCTTGTTATTACTGTGAAGGCAATTAACTGCGTTTTTTCTCATTTTTCCTACGCTGTACAAATTCGCTAAGAGCCTTCTCCATGGAGCTGTACTCAAACAATATATTAACAATATAAAGGATAAAATAAAGCATTTGCCGTTGATCAATCCCTTTTTGGGATGCGGCACGCATTCTACTTCCATTTGTACATTCGTAGTGGCGTTTGAATGCGATGTGGCCTATACAATGACTTGCGGGGGCCAGCCGATGTACAAGTCAGTGTTTTTATCCTCCCAGACAAGTCTGGTACCAATTAACCGACCCCGGAGGGATGGAAGGCTTGGTTGGCCCGGGCGACTCACGACCCAGGATTTGATCCCCGGACCGCTCGCGTGGTAAGCGTGCCACTTGCCACTACACCACTTCCGCCATTGAACAATACACTAGACTACACTATTTAATTTTCAGATTTTATAAATAAACTGAACTGCACGGTCTGGCAATAAATTTTGGACTCTGGAAATTTTTGTGATAGTCAACAGATTCAAAATCCCGCGGAATTAACCTGCTGTCTTTTCAGAAGCGTCTCCTTCTACGTTTTCCGCTCTACAGGAATAGAGTCAAACTACGGCTTTTATAGAAAGGCCTTCGATGACCTCCATCTATTCGGCTCTCACGCATCTATTCGATCTGAAATTTGCATAATCCTCCTCAACCCACCCGTCCATCCATAGTGGATGTGTTATCCTCCTAATCCATGACTGATCCTGAATATTATGCTCACAATGATCAACGGCGGCTCACAAGCAGACAGCTGATGCCCAGACCCGCATATTTATATTCCTCACACGCGCCAGGGAATATTACACTCATGTCGTCACAGATCGTCGTCTTCATAGAACTTCTGAATACTCGAGCGCTGTCCAGAAGTACTTGAGGTGATTTGTTGTCCCAGCCATCGTTCCTCACCTGGCGTCGGCATTTGCCCTTTCTTCGCTCAATAACGACCTTCTTATGCGATCGGATCAGCCGTTGTCAACGCCAATCTGTTCGCAGCTCGCTCTCCTCCAACGTCTCTCTCTCTCGTTCAGCCTCGCGTTCATATTTCGCTGTTTGATCCCGAATCTTCGCAGAAAGGCGTGGTGGCCGGTTTCTCGTGGCACACGTCGCGGTCGACGTGTCGCATTCTTCCGCCGTAGCCATTTCGGTAACAGAATTCTAATCGCGGTCATTTCACCTTGGCAATTCCCACCGACATTTGTCAACCGGTTCTATGAATTGAGGACAGACAGCATGATTTCCGTTCAACGTGTAAACTCCACCAATCTAGCGCTTATGTGAGCCGATTTACGATTTCCGATTCTCACTTCTTACCATATTCTTCTCCTTTTTCTTCCGACACTTCTCAAAATACGTCTACCTTTGTCACGAACTTTGATCAAAAACGGCAGCGACTAATTCCGCGATTAATGATGATTAATGTGTTGGCGGCCACGGCCACGCTATTTAGACAGCGACGAGCGAACGTGGTTAAGTGAGGGGGCAAGGATGCGTCGAGAACGCGAGGGGAGAGGGCAGAGGTGAACACGGCCATTGCAATGTATACGTTGACGATGGTGTCTCGTGCATACCGTGAGCCGTCTGACTCATCGCTGTTACCTGCGCGATTCGCCTCAACATCCCTCTTTTGACTCATTTCTTTGTCTGAACGATCTCTGCACATCAACTCGTGCCAATTGATCATAGCAAACAGAAAAGTTGGACTTCTGACTATGACTAGTCACGCTATATTGTTTGTTTAGCTGTTATTTGACAGACAGCGATCAGCAGTTTCATGGCACAGCTCAGCTATGCTAACTGGAACTTTCCCACTGGTTTTTACTGCAGTGTATCTCATATAAGAACTTCTATTCTTAGCCTCTTGCAGTAACTTGTCATATTGATTGAACATCATGGATAATTTATACCAATAAGTCGGAGGAGACAAAAGCATCATTTTGTCATTTTTGGAACCTATTGGTCGTTTAGGGCGGAAGTGGTGTAGTGGCAAGTGGCAAGTGGCACGCTTACCACGCGAGCGGTCCGGGGATCAAATCCTGGGTCGTGAGTCGCCCGGGCCAACCAAGCCTTCCATCCTCCGGTTAATTGGTACCAGACTTGTCTGGGAGGATAAAAACACTGACTTGTACATCGGCTGGCCCCGCAAGTCATTGTATAGGCCACATCGCATTCAAACGCCACTACGAATGTACAAATGGAAGTAGAATGCGTGCCGCATCCCAAAAAGGGATTGATCAACGGCAAATGCTTATCTTTTTATCCTTTATTTTCGGGTTGCATCGAGCGCGCGGTCTCGAAGCGCATCAGGCTAGCAGTAATTTTTTGACGCAATCGGTCGATAGCCACGTGATCGATTGCGACTGCGCGAGTAGTAACCGACTAATTCAGATCGAAATCTAGTTAAGCTGTTACTCAGAATTGGTGGAAGTACGAAACAGGTGAGGATTTTAACCTGTCCTTATAGGGGATGCGCCGTATAGTAGGCATCACATCAGGATCGCAAGAGTTTCCACTTTTGTGCTTTAGACAATGGCTTGTATTTCAGTATTTTTCGATGATCAGGCGCTGTTTTGGGCCCTTGGCAGTCATCAGATAGACAGACCGTATGCGAGTCACGATGACCCATGTCCAATTTCTGCTGTTTTTCCATTGAGAAAATAATAGTGCCGACTGCTTTCCCCCTACACTATTACCTTCATTTCAAGTATAGACTTAAATCGTCTCCCATGAATAAACGGAAAGTTTTGGAAGTGTCAGCCGCCTTCGGGGTTCCCAATTTCTCACCCTTAGTCATATCAAGTACTCCGATGTAATGTAACACTACTATGCACACTCTCAGATATCTATCTCGACAAGACAATTACGCTACCATAACGGCAGCTAATTTAGTGTAATTAAGTAGAACAATCATTCTCGAGTACCGACCCTGTAAATAAAAAGTATACGTAGGAATAGATAAGATCATTCTATTAACTGCACCGAATAGCGCTTATCATTCGCGTCTCTCATTAACACACGGAAAGGGTCGGTACTCGAGATGATTGCTTCTACTTAATTACACTTAAATTAAGCTGCTGCAGATTCAAATAATCTCGGTGTTACTAGCTTCCGAGTTCGTACTCTGTACTTCGATTCGTCCCCGAGACCCAATTCGATAATCTTCCTTTGGTGTGTGGCGCGTTGCATTGTGTGTTTTTCATGGTTTTTGGGTTTTTCGCATTGTGGCGGAGTTTTGTCTCGGATCCTTACATTTTTCACTTTTACTTAGTTTGGGTTAGTTAGAAATTGTGAAATTAGGAAGGGGTATAACAATACTATGTGCATCACATTTGTGTTACAAGTATATGTACTTCATTTTCACAGTAAATTTTTCGTGTTTTTTCGCTCTCTGAAAAGTGGGATTTCATGAACTTCATCTCAGCAGCTTGCAAATATGCCTTGCTTTAACTGTTATTGTATGCCTCTGTTGAGGGATGACCACGCAAAAAGGAAAATGAATTTAAAACAACGAAAGGCGTGCGCTTTCAGGATGCTTTCGATCATATCGCATTTTCACAGAATAAAGTGATCGTTAACCTCTATTAGGTATTATTATTATTATTATTATTATTATTATTATTATTATTATTATTATTATTATTATTATTATTATTATTATTATTATTATTATTATTATTATTATTATTATTATTATTATTATTATTATTATTATTATTATTATTATTAATTTTATTATAGCATACATTATACGAAGTTATAAGAGCTTAAAGAGCCAAAATTCAAATAAGAATGCACTTGGAGACCAGGGTCAACCCTACGTTGTTACGAGTAACAACGGGGGGGGGGTCGTACCTGGTTGAGTTTGTAGGAGGGGGGGTCGTACCCACTTTAGTTCGCTCGAAATCACGTGTGGGATTGAGGAGAAACTAAGATTTCGTGGGTAGTAGGCTGTGCGAGTGGAGGGCGCGCAAGATAAAAATTTGCCGTTTCAGCCGGCGTATATACCCCCCTAGAAAAGGAAGTAGTGGGAGATAGGTAAGGAAATGGGTTGAATGTCGGAAATTGAAGGAACAGTGCTATACGAAGATATTTTGGTAAATTTTTACTGTTTCATAGAGGGACTATATCCCCCCCCCCCCCGCTCGACGGCATTTTTGGAGGAAAAAGTGGGCGGAGTTTGGTGGGTTGAGTGGTACCAGAATTAAATACTATAGAGAGGAATATGGTGGTCGAGGGTCGAAAAGGGGGTCGTACCAAATCCACCTTGGGGGAGGGGGGTCGTAAAAATTTTTGAAAAAGTAACAACGATAGGACCGACCCTGCTTGGAGAGTGCGCCATACCCTCGGGGCTTCGGCGCAGCTTAAATCCCATTTGGCTTTTAAATAAAGAACTGCAGAGGCCAGCCTATTCCTTTTTGCATCGTTGAACAGAATATGTCTGAAAGTATGTATCCACGTTCGAGTTTCAGTAAATATTGGTATGGTTTTTGGTACCATCAGTCAGGTTTACGAAACCACAACAAGGATACTAATAACCTTTATTCGGCTAACGTATCGGCAATATTTTGTCAGAGCATGGAAGGCCAAAAATAAGTGCGATCTACCCTCTAAACTTCGAGAACAGTCTAAAGAGTGAATGCATTTGGCGTTGGTCTATTGCTTCGGAGCTGCTATACGCGCGCAAATCTGGCTTTCACTGTCGGGTGGATATAATTGTGAGCGCAGTCCGTGATCAGTGACATGAATACTGAACTCGACAAAAATCTAGCGTTTCTGAGCAGAAATGTCAGGACGGCGCTGAAAACTGCTCTAAGGGCTCCTGTTGTTACAGTAACTTTTTTATTCTTCAATGAATTACTTATTTCTGACCGACGGCTTCAAATTTTGAAGAAAATGCCTAGGCACAGAAAACCTATAGAATTCCGGCTACCCGATGAAAAGTGGGCGGTGAAATAGAAAAACTGGTAACGCAATGACAAAGTACGTAGGATGACTCAGCCATCATTACGCGATAGGGAAATGTTGTCGGGTTGGCGAGACGAAACTGGAACGAACAAAAATAATCGTTCGCCGTTCTAAAGATATGATCCAAAACAAAAAACAGTCATTCTATGAGCATTGTCACTTAAAAGCCCTTCACAAGTTAGATAGTAGCAAGTATTCGCCAAAATTCCTACAGAATTTCTGTTGTAGCAACCGTGCTCCAGTAACTGCGCGAATTCTGATGACTGTTTTTTGAACTTTTCACTTCATCGAACTTTTTTTCCCTATTTCGACGGTTGAGCTCATTTTTGCGAGCCAATTGGCTCAAAGTAAAAAGCAAAGCCATTCATCAGGACTTCTTCCTTCTTCTTCTGCACTTGTCCCGCTTCGTAGCGGAGTCCACTCTTCTGGTGTATTGACGCACCTTTCCTGACTTAAAGGCAGAATTTACGATGAAAAGTTAGCTCATTGGAAATAAGGGTAGAGGTGGTCAGTGGAGCAGGGATGAAGAAGAAACCATTTGAAACGGCCCGAAACCCGAGAAATGGGACCCCTTCCTTGCCCGTTGATTTGCGCATTGATGCGACTCATCGCTGTGCCCTCTTCAACACTACGCTCTCTCTGCTATCTAATCACTCGCCACGTATAGACCTGCGGCGAGTGATTAGATAGTCGGTGGGCGTACCCCGCCAACCGCGCCAAGAGTGAGCCATGCTAGATCGCCGAGGTCAAATCTTTCGCTGCCAATTGCGCGTCAGTCACCCTCAGGAGGTCCGCCTGTCTCCCAACTATGCAATTTTCCCCTTCTTGACCTTCGTTCTTATCGTGAATACCTCCTCTAGTGCCCGATCTGGATAGATACCCACTAACTTCAAATCCACATGGCATTCTTACCTTTGTTGACTCCTTTTGTTAACTGCTTTTGTTTACCTTTTCTTAAAAGTACAATGGTATTCAATGGTATTCAATAGAATAATAGCGTTTCCTGGCTTCTTTGTGTGCATGCCATCACATGGAATTTTAAGAAGAAAAGAGTGGAAACAACTCTTCCTATATTCGCATAAATTTTACTTGGTCAAGCGGATTAGGATGATCAATAAAACGCAGCGCAGTGCAGCGGCACTTGTGAGGACGCTATGAATCATGGCTATTTTCTATCCTATTCATAAGTTACCTGAGTACATTGTGTGACCACGTTATTCTCCAACTAACAGGCATCAGTTTTTCTACGTATTGATACAATCACCGGAATGCTGCAATAGTGGCTGCTGAAAATTGTTACGTTCGCGAAAGTTCGCAGATACGCACACAGTCCCGAAATGATAAATATGACTGCAGGTTCGGTTCAGCTTACTTAAAGGCAGAGGTCAGGCTGAGCCTCACTGAAAAGCTCTTTCGTGGGTAAAGGTGCAAGTCCACAACTATACAGATCACGGCAACTAAGCATCTTGAAACGCATAACTAAGGCGCTAGCGCCTACGATTTTGAGCCGCCCGGTCGATCCGTACCCGCCCACCGTCGTCAACTTGTGTGCCGTATTGGCTGATCGCTGTGCTCTCTCGATGCTGACCCCTTTCAACGTCTCCCCGACTCACATCATCTCATTTTTAGCTGTCTAGTTCTAAAACTTCCTCGCATCGCAAAGCAAGGAGGTTCGAATTTTCTGTGTTTTTGGCAAAACTTCTTCCTCTTTCTTCCAGTTGTGATCCACTTCACGTCCCTCCTTTCGTTTTCAAGTTGAAATACCACTTAAATTTGGTCCTGACCCTTGCCTTTAGGTACTGCGCTCTTTTGTCGAGATCCCACTTGTTGCTGATGGTTCACGAATTTGTTTGATGGAATACTTGTTTCTTTTCATCAGATAAGAGTTATCAAAATTTATCAAGAGCTTCTAAAGAAGGGCTTGAGAGACATCCGAGCATAGTCTTATTGGGCCGGCAAACCCGGATCGACAATGCATTGGTAATTCACTAACGAGGGGATTGTGGTTGAAGCAACAGTCCCAGCAGGGTTTTTACCTTCGACACTAATGTTGTGGAACGATAGATACCCTAGCCCTAGTCAAGAGCATAAGAGGTGTGACTGAACGAAAAACGTGCCTTGGAAGAGCCGCTAGGGAACTGAACGGTTTCAGAGTGGCGTGGTTGGAATCGAGAGGACTGCACAACCACGCCCACTTCGAAGCTGTTCAGCTATCTTTCTAGCGGCTTCTCCAAGGTGAATTTTTTGTTCAGTAACACTTCTTATGTTCTTGACTAGCGCATTGTTCCACACCATTAGTGTCAAAGGTGAAAACCCTGCTGGGACTGTTGCTTTGAAATATTTGAAAAGAGATGCGTCTAGAGTTTTTCGAAGAGTAGAAGGGGCAGGGGTCGTCTTTTGGGATAGTAGGAACGAATTACAATAACTGTAGGGAAAGTGCATAATTCGTAATAACTTCGATCCCTCTTTCCTACAGGTTCGGTGCGGTGTTGGGGGGCGGCGCTGAAGTGTGGGACATGTTGATGCCAAATTCAACTACTTCAGAAAGTGGAACGGCGATGGGAAGTACAGGGAGATGGCGCTATGAGGCCGTCAGGGAGATCACATGCTACCCCTGTTTGCACAGTATTCCCTCGAATTTTTATCACCGACATGACGGTCCTTGGGTCAAACGTGATCGATTTCTTCGCTTTCGCGAAAACATTCCTCCTTATTTGCTTTTGTGATATGCTCCTATGAATCAGTTCGTGCCTATCTTATCAGGAAGGTTGTCTAAACAGAAGGTACAATGATTCAGAGCTGATTCTGGATTGGTGTGAAAAAGTATTCCCCCCCCCTCCTTATTTCTATTTCTTGTAGCGAACCTAATGTACTGTTCGTTCATTTAGTAACATATTTTTGATTACTGAAATTTGAAAATCACTTTACAACCACGAATTTGCTGTTAAGGCCTATTCTTAGCATATTCAGCTGTGTCGTTGAGCTTTTCCGTGAGAACTCATAATGAGCGTTTTTATGTGTCACACGTATGAATCCTGGAGAAAATGTAGATCAAAGCGTTTTTGTAAAAATCGATAAAGTGTCCAAGGCGTGCCATTATAAGAGCGGAACCCCTCAACGGGTATCGAATTCCTGACTTCACTGCCTTAATTCCTCAATTTCCCTCTTACTCAATCCTATCTCTCAACTTTATTTTGTTGTTATTTATACAGCAAGTGATGTTTTGGACACTCCGACATTTCTGAAGCGCTATTGAATGCATAAGTCTTGGTGTGAGTTTGTTGGATACTTGGCTTTTTGAACATAACCCAGGTCGAAATCGACTTTTTACGCAGATTCTCCCGGTAAGGGGCAATTACAAGGTCGTCGAACGAAGGTTGTTCGGCGTGAGATTTTTTCTGTTCGGTTCGAAAAACGGTGACATAGTTGAGGGCTTGATTTATGTGTGAGAGGATAGCGTTCCCGTCAGCTAGTCAATCTATGGCGATTCAAGAACTGGTCAATTTCGCAGAGCAAGTTCTTGCCGTTAGAATCATGAAAAACTTGTGTCCTTCGTGGGAGTCTGCAGTTCTTCAGTCCTTTGAATCGATTTCCCAGCTGTTTTCGTACGTGTGCGTCAGAATAACGCCATGCCTCTCAAGTCGCCGCTTCTTTGAAGACTCCAAGAGTTCATTTAATCCTCATAAGCCACCGAAGTGAACTGCGTGAGCCACGAGCTGCTTCTACCTCGTGATCTCCGCTCGATCAATATTCCTAGGCTGGCTAGATTTTCTGCAAAATATCTTTTTTTTGCATTTACCCTTTTATAATTGTGTAGTATAAGACGTTAAATTAGCAATATTCTTATAAGCGTTTTCTTTTAAGTTAGAATCTACATCGATCGTATTCTAATCCGATCGCATAACATGAATATTGATCGATCGATGGATGGCACATGCAAATGATCATGTGTTTCTTGGCATGAGATCGCTGCTTTAATTCCGTCAGAGCCTCCACTCTTCTCCTGCTTGGTAGAGTTCGAGCTAGAAAGGTTCTGACCTCAGGTATTGACTAATTTTAGGTGCTCGATTTTTATGTTATACATTCTTTTTAATCTCTCCTATGATCTTTGAGGTTTAGCCCTAAATATACGGTAGGGACTCATTGTGAGGTAGTCATGATACGAGATGAAGCATCGCGTTGGGCCTGTCCCAAAAGTGCTATCAGTGCGATCCCTTCCTCCGACCCAAACGAAG
>MU872122.1:0-11626 GCA_036418205.1 Ostertagia ostertagi | reverse complement strand
GAAAGCGATTGCGCAATCGCTTGCCAATCGCTCGACCGAGAGCGATTGGCAAGCGACGGACAAGCGATGGAGCGATCGCGATCGCTCCATCGCTTGGTCCGTCGCCGACTATGACGTCGGTCTTATCCATCGCGTTGCAATCGCTCGACCAAGAGCTCTTGGCGCTTGTGCACTTTGCAAGCGATTGCGCAATCGCTTGCCAATCGCTCTCGGAGAGCGATTGGCAAGCGACGGACAAGCGATGGAGCGATCGCGATCGCTCCATCGCTTGTCCGTCGCCGACTGTGACGTCGGTCTAAGGAATATTTTCTGTTCTTTCAGAGTCTCAACGCTATTTTACGTCGGCAAGTTCTTAGAGGAAGCCGTAGACGTACGAGGTTTTCCATAATCGGACCAGAAATAGTTGTGGATGGGTATGCATAATTTGAGTACTTTATAATAATGTAGTAGTATTCTTAAGGCCTTACGACTTTTTTACCTCATTTAATTGTCGTCCATGAAATTAGGGATCGTTGATTAGCATACTCATCAGGAATTTATATTTTTTAGCTGTCACCTTGGCTCAAGTGTATTTGAGGCGAAGGGACGGGGGACATCCTAGTACACAGCAAACGGTATTCAAAATTACGATGATCTTCTAATTTCACGCTCAACAAGTTCCATTTCAAAAAATGGGGATTTTGTGATCACGACCTGTAGTAAACGACACAAATAGTAGCGAATCATCCCGTTTTTAGGCCTGGCTCTTCAACTGAAGCGCTTCCTGCATCGAGTCGTGAAGCTAGCTACCGGTCTGTAGGCTCTTTACCTCGAGTAGATTTGGACGTCAGTGAAGAAAATCCTATTTGTGATGCAAAGCCAGTGCTCTTTCGACGACGCTACTTCCGGGACGGGCATAAAAGTGTATCAGGTATAACCAGTTTGAGGATTCCATTTGCAATCACTGCTTTGTACTGTGTGTTCTATTGCATTTTTTCAGGGATTTTTTCAGGGCGCGATGTTCATCTGACCTCCATGTACGATTCCGAGATTCTGAACTAGCATTGGCAAGCCCATTCAAAGTTTGTGATTTTATTTTCCCATCATAATTTCAAACCAATTTACGAATTCTCTCCCACCCCTGGGCGGAGTGAGAGCTGTGAGTAAGAAATTTACAAAAAATGTGTAAACTGAGATAGGTGAGTTAGTGGCACGGGACAGGAGTGCATGAAGTGTTTATTCTCTTTACATCCCTATACCCTTCGTATCTACCTTACGATCTTCTTCACTCACTCCATCGCACGTCATGGCGTCATTCGTGCATGCCCAGCATCATTCTTCCGCCCCTCCATCCGCCTAAAACGGCCTACCCTCTTTACCTTCAACAAGTGAAGGCCGTGTTTACATATTAGTCCAATAAAAAAACCTCGAACCTGGTACACTTGTTGCCTCGCGAACTGAATGCGGGGTATGGAGATGGGTGGCGTAAAATATAGCAAAAAAACGAAAGAAGGCGAAATGCAGACACTGTCAACGTGATAGGCATTCAGCACATATGTAAACACATTCCGAATTGGCAAGGTTTCAGCTTAATTGCGATTCATCTGTGTTCGCCGTCACCCAGCTCACCGGTTTTATTCCTCTGATTACAGTCGAGCTTTTGGGATTGAGGTGCGATAGAACATATCGTAATGGAGCGATTCCGATCCTATCAATAGGACTGATGGCTAAGTGGGCACAGAGTCAACCCTGCGTTGCGCAGTTCGCAACGGCACGTTGAGAGATCCTCAACGCACGCTGTATGGGCGGAGACGCAGACGGCTCGAGCATGCGAGTGTGAATGTTCGCGCGAGAGAACGTGTCTAATCGGGCGAAACTGCGCAACGTGGCCGTTGAAGAACTGCGCAACGCAGGGTTGACTCTGGTGGCAGCGTCACATGGAGTGTTCCACTACGGAAAACGGAATATTCTTGAGGCATCCATGATTAGTGGGTAAATATGTGCGTGATTATTTTTATTGTTATAGCTAGTCAATGTGTAATATTTAGCGAGCATCATTTTTCCGTCGAAGTATTTGTGCCATCCGCAAATCAGTGAGCCGGCGCCAACGGAGACGAGAAATACAAGGTTTCTATATGTTGACGTAAGGACCTCATGAGTTGGAAATTAACAAATGTGTTCTTTAGAGCCGTTGGAGAATAGTGGATTCGAGAATGAAGACAGAATGGTATCACCGGCTAGTGAGGAGCCTGTCTCGATCCCTACGGAACCACTGGTATCCACTGAAGGAGGTGGTTATGAAGAAGATTTTCATAATCTCGCTTGTCAATGTTCTTTTTACAGATACGAGTAAAACGAAAAGGTTCAGATGGAAGCGGTTTTTCCCTTTCAGACTGCGTAAGCAAGGCTTTGACGTTGAATAAAATTGCCCAGATCTTATAACCTGTGAAATTTTAGTTCATCCAACGCGTGGAAGCGACAAAAGCGAGCAGTCGTGTGGTCCATTGTGCGTATACTCTGGTTTTGGTCGCACATTCGAGAGAATACATCCAGGCGAAGAAATAGCTATTGCAGTTTTCGGCGGAAGGGGTGTTGGAAAAACCTCCTTGGTTTGTCTTTATCTGTTTAAGATGATTCGAAAAACAGCTGATTGATGTAGTTTTGCGTGACTCTGTTTTTTTTAATTTACCCTTTTTGTTTACATTTAACACGATTATTTTGCTAGTGGTAAAGCTGGCTCCCCCACTTCCCCTGCGATTTGGGGCGTGGCCGCGGCGAGCGCGGACGAGTTGGTAGTCGGTAATATAATAAAACATTCATTTACAAGAATTAGCAATTAGAATTAACAATTAAAATTACATAAAACACAACATCTTTTCTATTAAATTTATGATTCTGTTTGGTAGTGCGCGCGAACTGTGCGGGTAGGTTTGAAAGCACTCCATCATAATCGCGCTCGCCACGGCCGCTCCCGAAATCGTGAAGAAAGTGGGGGAGCCGGTAAAGTTTGCTAGGGCGTCATCAATAACAATGCACCATAATTTTGTTAAGTATAGTAACGTAAGCCTTTCATATTTTTGTTTGCTAAGCCTCGTTTCCGGGTGTCCACAGCTTTCAAGTGGTTTACAAGTGTTTTCTTCCAGCTTGACATTGCCACGCTATCATGTGAAGGTCGGCATGGTATCGCCCCATTAGGTCTCACAGAAAGAATGCGTCTTGGTGGAAAAAACAATCATTCCGAATACAGATTTGCACACATGACGAGCATAGTGAGTAACTTGTGTCTGTTTTGTGTTTTTGGTGATTTCCTTTGTTACTTGCATTTTTTTGAGTTATTAGATTCCTTCGAATTGGAGTACTGTTACAATCACATCAACCAAACATAGGGTACGTTTTTCAAGAGAAGTTAAGGATTTCGCTTCATGTAAGGGAACGTGCTAGCTCGTATTTGAGCGCGACCGTCTTAGTTTGGCTAAATTTAGCGTAGTCCCGAGACTACCACGTTCGATTGCTATGAAAAGATTATATGCATGGTTTCAGACTGTGGAAGCTCGTCACCGAACGTTTGTCATCGATCTTATAGACGCAGAATTCGAGGTGAAACTACGATAATTGTGATCATGGATTGAATACAGAGCGTAATTGTCTAGATTCAGGACGATCATTTGATTGCGCACACGTCGTACATGAGGGCAGCGGACGCGGCGATATTGCTATACTCTTGTTCGGATTCTGCCAGTCTTCTTGCGGCGATGTCAATTCATCGTCAGCTAGCATGGTTCTAGACATAATTTAATTATTCAAGGAGGAGCTGAGTCAATTGGGCACTGGATTTTGGTGAAATTATTAGGCCTTGAGCAAACATTGGGCAGAGTTTTCGAATACTACCTGTGAATCTTTCTCGTCTAGAAACCATGCGTCCTGCTTGCTAATGTGATTGATGGGATCTCACAAAGATACGTGACCCGAGAAATGGGCGAGAAGACAGCTCGCAACATTCGTCGCCACTGATTTGGAGACAAATCTATGACGTCTGCCTCAGGATTGGCAATTCTCGCCCCCGGTATTTTATTTATTTATTTATTTATTTATTGACGTAGACGTGAGCCCACGTGGACTAACCGTACATAACAAAAAGCCAGCTATGGGCATGAACCCACAAAAGTCCAATGAAGTGAATGATTTTAAAGATATGTAAAAAAAAAACACAATGAAACAATTGTGGAATTAAAAAGGTCTTGAAACATAAAAAAAAATTATGGCAGATATGAGCAATCAGTTCAAGAGCGCACAGGAATCCTCCAGAAGCATTTTTTTGGCCAAATTCTTCTAAATGTGTTCAGAGAAAAGTGCAAGTTGCCGTCACGAAATTTTATTGAGTAGAGAGATAACAGCAGGTAGATGATTAGAAACAATTCTTACATTTTTCACTCGAGATAATCCGCTGAAAAGGCGTCTTTCTGGGCTACGCTTCTTTTCTTGTTATGGCCAGCCCTTCGTTATTTCTGGTACGTTGCTTATAGGAGACGTCCGTCAGCTAGGTATGTATCGTGGGCCTGGTTCCCATTGGGCGTGGAATCTTGTAAATTTGAACGCTACTTTTGCTCAGCAAAACGAAGACTGTTGAACACTTTCGCTTGACTATTAGAAATTCACTATTAGAATTATTCACAGGCGTAAAAACTCTGTTCGTCAAGGAATCAGGGTTGCGCGTATCTACATAGAGACTATTCAAGGTAGAAAATTCTAGGCTGTGGAGCACCTGTGCCGTTCTGTGGTCCTGAAAAGAAGAAATGCCGATGGGAAAGATATTTGTACAGTAATGTAAGTGCTTTCGGGATCGAAGCAGTTTTAGTCACAACGCATGAGAGCATTGGGACTTGTGACTTATTAATCATGAATTTGGGTTCTCTATAATGTAAACAGCTGTCTTTACTACCGATCGAATATCGGTACAGTGTTCCAGTGTTTCAATTTGTATGTGAAGATATTTTTTAACTTTCATCACAAATATAAAGCCAATTATAATTGGTTTAGTTAACGAATGTTGTACCCCTATGTGGAATATACTTTTCACGGTGATATTGAGTCGGTGGCTAAACTTTGCTGTGAAAATCTTACTGTGTTGATTTAAATCATCATCATATTGATATTTTCCAGTTTCCTCTATGATTTCTCATGTGCAGGCTTTGCAAATGTATTGTGAAAAATAAATTACACTACAGCGATGCTGTCTGCAGATCCCATGGTGTAGTCGACTGCTGCTTGAGTCGGCATTCCAGCTCAATCAAGTTTGCCATTCCTTAGCGAAATGCTGCTTACTACCACTTTTGTTACACGATGAAACCTGACTACCGTATATCAACAGGATCCGGCAAGTGTTTTGTTATACAGGGGAGGCGGCCGGTCTTGGGACATGTAATCCTTTTGCTCCTCTGCGTCTCCCTCACAAGGCCAGACACCAGACACTGCGTCGAGTGCAGACCACACACCACAAGTGACGACGGCCAAGAAAAAAGAAAAGAAAAGCCACTTTTTTCTTGGCGTCGTCACTTGTGGTGTGTGGTCTGCACTCGACGCTCTTTCATTTTCCGAAATAGAGGGTGTATGTCTACCACGCAGCGAAATCGAGTGGTTCAATCACCACAGTTAGGCCGACGTCATACTTTGCGATTCGTTTAGCGATTCGCTCGATTCGCCAGCGAAATCGAGAGCACTGGCGAATCGCTGGCGAAGTGCTAGCGAATCGAGCGAATCGCTAATCGAATCGCAAAGTATGACGTCGTGGTTCAATCACCAGTCAATAGCAGTTAGCTCGATACATATTAGGATGAGTTCCTGGTTTAGTACCGACATGCATGAGCACTGTACCTCTACTCTGCGCAAGTGCCCCAACTACCAACAACAAGTGAATTGTGAGGTGCAATAAAATTTCGGACAAGCACAGAATTACGGCGAAAACGCAATCAGGAATGGACAGCACGAATTCCTAATGTTTTATGCTTTTATCGTCCCATCGTTACATGAAAACCGTTAAGTGTTTTTTTTGTAACCAGTATTTTTTGATGTACCTTCCTTCGCTCTCGGCCGTTTGGAATATGCCAAACCAATAACTGTATCGGTGAATTTAATGGACCGAATCAACGCGATTCCAGTTATATATAAATGTTGTCTTTTCTTTCGACCGTAAAGTGACATTTGATATGTTAGCCTCTTCGCACCACTGTCCAGAGCCTCGGTCTCTCAGCGTATGATAATAAAGCACACGAAGAGCTGAGACATTTGTGGGTTTTTCTCTTGGCTGATATTTCCTCCATCATTCTAAAAGGAAGCGATCATATTTGTGTAGTTGTAATCAATGCGTAATGCATTCGTAGCAAATGTGAAACTTACTGAGCTCGTTGTAATGCTTTCCTCCAAATCGTCAACAATTGTTCATCGGTAGGGTCGTGATACCTGAAAATACACGATAATCAGTCCTTCAGGTATGCGGTTGAGTAAACATTGCTCCTAAAGCTCTCATGCGCATTTACGCTCGAATAAGAACCCAACTCCGCGTTCGCGGAGCAGGTTGATGATTGCAGCCCGACTCAGACGTAATCTGTAAGAATTTTTTCCACTTCTTCGCAGCACAATCAAGTCCGAACTGGAGTTTCACCAGTTTTTTTGCTGCAGAGTTAGGTCCACACCTGATCAGTGGTGGACTTAGCAGCGAAAACGAAGCCGTTGTCGGCATCACCCTCGTCCTTTCACTCTCGCTTCTAAACTCTTCTTATTAGGCTGCCCAAAACCAGTGCTGTGGATGGCTCATTTCTTTTTCCTTCACAAGCAGTGCATTGTCTACCGTTATAGCACAATTACCACTTCTACCTAGTCGCGCCGAAAACTTTTGAGCCATTCATACTGGATAAGTTTTATCATGCGCGTTGCTATCATTGAAAAGAATGGACTTCTTGATTGTTGAGTTCAGTTCTTGAAAAATTCCTCGAGAGTCTGCTAGTTTGGGCAAAGCGGTGCTAAGAGAGCCTTTTGGTATATGAGCAGTAGTTCTGGCAGTGGAACCGGCGTCAGGCTCAGGTTGACAGGCCGGCTGATGAAGACCGTCACACCAACCATGTCAAAAGTCGCAAAAGAATCAGTGTTAAAGCTAGGACGTCACCCGGAAGTGGCGCGCAGAACCCCCGCCCGAGTTCTGTGGTCAGTATGCGAGGGCTACCGAGGAGTGAACGGCCTCGGCCAAAGAAGCTAGTTCGAATTGGGACTCTGAACGTAGGATCGCTAACTGGGAAGTCCCGAGAGGTTGCTGATCTGATGACGCGCAGGAATATCCAAGTCCTATGCCTTCAGGAGACGCGATGGAAAGGTGCTAAGGCCAGGGAAATCGGGGAAGGTGTCAAACTCTACTACAATGGAGAAGACACCAAGCGGAACGGTGTGGCCATAGCGGTAGCGGAGTCGCTCAAGGACTATGTGAACAGGATCAGCGATCGGATCATGGCTGTGAGGATAGACACGAAGGAGGGGTACTGGACCATACTCTCCGTGTACGCACCGCAAGCCGGATGCCCCGAAAGTGAGAAGGACGAGTTCTATCTGAGCCTGACGAAGCCATCAGATCGATTCCGGAAGGCGATTACCTGACCATAGCAGGTGACCTGAATGGTCACGTCGGCAGTGACAGAAGAGGCCTGGAAAGGGTGCACGGAGGTAGAGGGATGGGAAGAAGGCTCCCCCAATGCTATCCCCTCCCCATCATGGTCGTTCCTATAGTATTTGATTCTGACAAGGGGGTCTTTCAGGCAAGCACGCTTTTTCAAAAGCGGTTTCTTGCATATTGTAGGGATGCATTTTAGGAGAACACAAAACCATGTTTCATTTTTCGCTGAACGGTTTAGCAGTACCAAAAAAGAAGCATAAGGTACTGTTAATGGTTCGATCCCCGTGGCGACTAAATTTTGCATTTGGGTTGGCGCCTACGAATTGGTGCCAAATCGCACTAAATGTCAAAATCAAGGGTCATATTCATCGTCAGGGATCATTTTGAGGCAACCAAGCAACTTGATTGCAAAATTTAGTCGCCGCGGGGGATCGAACCATTCGAGGTATCATTCACCATTTTTTTATACTACTAAAACCGTTCAGCGAAAACGAAACATGGTTTTGTGGTCCACACATGCGCGTCCCTACAATATGCAAGAAACCGTTTCCAAAAGCGCGGCTTGCCCTGAAGACCCCCTGTGAGACCAGTTGACACAGCGCTAACTCCGCCACTTTTTCGTCAAAACGTGTCTCGAGCGCGGAAAGAAGGGGGGGCTGGAACTGGAATCTACTTGGAGTGACAGACACCCACAGAACAACCTTACTCAACCTAAGATTCCAACCCGGCCCTTCCCGGAGATCACAAATGCGGGACCCAACGCGTATCTAAACACGACAGTTGAGACAGGATGAGAGATCAGGAGCAGTTTTAGTGACGAACATGCATTCCTTTCATGTTGTAAAACTCCTATTTGTTAAGATAGGTAGTCCTAATGTGTAAGCAATGGTAAAGACGTAATGTTACCTGGGATAATTTCCTAATAATTGACTGACAATGGTATTTGATTGCGTCCCAGAAGTTTGAGATAACTGACTGAAAATTCTTATATCAAAACATCTTCTACGTGTAATAAAATCATCAATTTGTATCAATATTACCTCATACACGAAGCGATTAGAGATAAAAGTATGACGAGAAGAGTGCCTCGATCAGCTGAGGTCATCGTTAGCCTGCAACACTGGACATTACTTCGTATAGCATACATTATACGAAGTTTGGTATGAGTTATAATTGATCGCTACCATATTTTTAGGACGTGAATACTCGTGAACTGTTAGGCACCTTCAAAATTCATTTCGAAGTCACAAGAATGATGAGATAAATACGAGAAGTAATAGTGTGAAGTGGGCCAGCAGCAGGGTGAAAATCAGTAGAGGATTCGTCGACGAGGATGTCAGGCGGATTTTCGCCTGTTGGCTTGCACGCTCTCCCGGCTGTGGATATTGCATTCGATCGTCACACACAATGCCACGGCAATCGCGGGGATTCCGCGACCTTCCCGCCATCACTCAGCGCAGTGAAGAAGAACAGTGAAATGAAAGTCTATTGAAAGACGCTGTTAGCTGGAGGACTTTTCACCTGCGTAATGGCGGACTGACATGAGAGGATTAATCGCGAAGGAGAGAGGTATGAGTGCAAGCTTAACAATGGTTAGGGCCCAGACAGAGAGCTGGCTGGCGGCAAGCGAACATCTGCAGGTTGCTGCAGGCTAAGCCGATGCATCGACGCGACAGAGTGGCCGCCTTAATGGGCGACGCGTTCTGGCTGTTAAGGGTGAGCACAGGCTTATGCGTTTTGCTGTTAGAGCAGAGCCGACGAGATCAGTTCGATACGACTGCTGCCTGAGGCTGGCGGACTGGCTATCGGTGGAGTGGTACATGGTATGGAGGCCCCGTTCACAACGCCTTGGGTTCGTGAATCCACAATGTCGGATTGTGCGCTGCCCACTTCACCTATGTCACACATTGACGTCTGCGCTGATTTCGGCTCATGTCACACATGTGACATAGCTGCATTACCTGCGTGCATATCCGGCGCATGCGACAAATCTTCGCGATTCGGGGGACAATGTTGTGGAATTCCTGACAGGACATACATCTCGCACAGGATCCCACATAGTCTCAACTGCAACCTCCCCATTGGGCTGGCAACGTATTGCTTTGTCCTTTCTTTGTTCTACTTTTTCTCCTTTTTTCTTTCGCTTCTTACTATTTTTGCTCGGCTTCTCATCAGAAAATATATCCAGTAACTAGTAATCATTGGAGTTTATTGCAACAGATTCATGAGGGTTCAAACTGGAAGCAACTGGTTGTGCAAACTGAAGTTCCAAAAGTGTCTTGAAATTGAGGATGGGGAGCAGCCATGTGCCAAAGCAATGAAAAAAGATGTGAGGGGAGCTTACAATTAATGTGCATACCAGGCCGTGCACAAATGTCAGATAGGGAGAGTTTCGTGCAGTACCGGCGCATTGCACGCGGCGCTGCAATGCAGTTAAGGCGAGTATTTCGAACTCGTTATCATGTATGGCATCAACAAGTTTCTATCCTTTTTACGATTGTTTTCAGTTTCTGCGACGTTTTGTAATTATAGTGTAAGATTGACATCAGAAGCAAGAGTTGATAATCTCTGTCTCATACTTCCTGGAGGTCGCGACCGATTATTGCTGGTCATTAAAGGCAAGAATCAGGATTAAATTGATGGGTTGATTCCACTCAAATGTGAAAGTAGGGATGGGAGGTGGACCGCCAGTGGAGAAAAAAGGAAAGAAAATCCTGAAATACACAGGAAATACGAGCATTTTGCTCATGCTGTGGAGAAGTTCAAAAGACAGGGAGGGATGAGAGATAATGTGAGCGCAGAGAGTGGTAGAGACGCAGACAAGACATCGATCGGTGGGCGGACCATGTTATGTTTGGTGGAGTCTGTTAGAAGTCCATGGCGCCTAGGGTTCTAGTGACGCGTTTCGATGTAGAAAGGTGGCGCTACCTTTGCACTTGCGTACCCAGCACTTCTAGCCATGGTAAGGGCTTCTTAGGTGGGTCTGAGCCCGAACTTTGCCTTTAATCATAGGTAATTGTTCTTCACAGGGTGACCTTATAATTGTGAAACGGTGCAAAAACAAAAAAAATAATTATAAAAAAAAGTTAGAAGAAAAGCTGCTCCCGCCAAAATTTGCGATATAGGGTTTTTCATAGTGAGGAATCAGCTGGTAATAAATTCCAGTTCTGCTGCTTCTCCCGGGAATGCAAAATTTTAGAGTGACCTTACAATATGAAACGCACTGTATTATAATATCAGCCGTTCGCAAGGCGCGTCGGGAGAGTAGGAGGACGATTTCTGACTGAATTAATGCACTTCTCTGCTTATATTAGATGAGAGGGGAAATAAATGTGGAATATTGAACGCCTTCTAATCTCCGGTCAATTACGTTTCTATCTATATAGAAAAATTGAAAGTCAAAGTACCCCAGGTGCTTTGATTACTTTGTTTTCCGATGAAGTTGAGCTTGTTACTTCTAATCGAAAGAAAAAGTTCGAAATATTTGAGGGTGAACGTGTTACATGCGTAATTTTGCAATCTCCGGAATTTCTGGAATTACAGAAATTACTATCTATTGGAAAAGCATGTGGCAGTGCACGATGAAACCGATAAAACTGCTTTCGGGCTAATTCTAAAGCTTGCCTTTTATCTTCGTTTCTCGACCATTCTCACTGAGTAAAGCAGCGATAAAAACTTGATAGGCGAGGTTCGAAATGCATGGTCTACTTTCTATTTTTGGATCGAATTTATATTCCTTAAAAGCAAGCTCCTGGTATAAAACTGGTGTATAAGGGCGCTTTTTAGTGATAACTAAGCTGCGGAAGAAACTAAAAGTGAAAAGGAGAGCAAGAGAAATCACTGTAAACGCTAAAATTAAGGCGTTAACCCACATAAACGTCGGATGTGGTGCGAGACAGGGCGATCAAAGAAGACAAAACACGCGAGAAAGCATCGAGAGAGCTGATCTCTACATGAATCGAGGAGGGTGGGAAGCGTTGCAACGGGGGC
>MU872121.1:3087-13493 GCA_036418205.1 Ostertagia ostertagi | reverse complement strand
GGCTGGGTTCTGCCTTCTTGCCGCGCGATGGGCCTCCTGGGTAGTACCCCACGTGCAACTAACAGAGGACTATTTAGTGGAACCACATTTGCACAATGCATAAGACCGAAGGCTCGAGACCAGCCAAACTTCCATCCCTTCGGATTTGTTGCTTAATTAGAGGCTGCACGAGGTTGAAGGGAAGAAGGGGAGACCTACCTACTGGCGAACGTAGACACTAAGAGTGTGAATCAGCGACGACATCGTGCGTTTTGGGTTTTTGCACCGCGAGGGACCATAGCGATTTCTGCGAGCGCCGCCGCCGCACACCAAATCCATGAATTTTGAGCTGTAAGACCGTCGTCACACTCGGCGACAGACAAGCGCTTGTCCGCCGCCGTGACGACGGTCTAAACATGCAAGTACTTAGATGCGATGAAGTGTTTTCAATAATGTTCGATCTGTCTAACTTATCGGGAGTTACAGTAATGGAAGTTCGACCGAAATGACGTGTTAAGGCCATGAAAAGGCAAATTTTACTTACTTTCCCTTTAGTGGTTCCAAAATTAATTTGGACGTGGTTGTTTCAGTAAAAACATATCTTCCCAATAGGTTTGTATTCGCTTCTATTATTCCTTTTTATCAACATGTTTACGTTAATGAAAAGAAAACGAGGAATGAACTGAACAGACATATCCGTAAGGTCTGGAAAACCTCTGCCAAACTAAAGAATATTTGGCCTTTCTGTGAGCCATGTGGTTTTAAGTATGCTAATGTATGGCCTATAGAATGAGTACAAAGACCTTAGGAATAAGTCGCACAAGCGCAAGAAAAAGGGATGACTTGGGTGGGACGCGTTACCGCGTCACGCTGTCGTCAACGTGTTAAATATCACTCACTAAATGAACTACCACTTCTAAAGGAGAAAGCATTTGCATCGCTTGTAGGGCACTACTTCTATGTATGTTCCACACTCAATTTTCATTTCATTTAGATTCTACTTTGAGAACGAAGGAGTTTTCACGACGGCGCAAATGACTGCATTGAAGGCAGTCACCCTCTCGTGGGTGTTATGCGAAACAAGCGATGGGTGAGTATGACCACATCAGTTTTTCCTTAACAGTAGGAAATATGTAGCTTCACCAAATGAGGCGCCGGTAAGATCTCAGTTCAATAGCCTTGTCGTTACAATGAAATCGTAGTGTGGTGGATTCAGTAGATGAATTTCTCGAACTAGTAAAGCTTTCCAGAATGGGAAGGATCGTACCGAACGCATTCACCATTGATCGTGGACAACGAGCTGTCGCCTTGCTCATCGTTGAAAAGGCTCGATCTTTCAGCCTGGAAGGAATAGGTACTGCTCAACTATTTCTTACCGATTCGTCCGTCAATTCTGTTGAGAATTAAGCAACAATTCCAGGTTAATAACACCGCTCGCCACTACCCGGCTAGCAGGGAGTCATTGCTCAGTCAGTCATTCATCTCTGTGCCAATAGTTTTCCTTCCAAATATTACTTGAGCTTTACTGCATACATTCCACATACAGGTGCAATAAATATATGTATTGTCTGATGAAGAACGCAGCACGCAGCAATGCGCTGAACATTTCATTTTGTTTCGATGTACTCCTTGATAAGCACTCAACCTTAAATACACCCCGCAAAAACACTACTTCTGCCATGAATTTCACTTCCAACAGATAGAAGACTTTTATATAAATCAGTAACAATTTTAAGCAAACAACATCAGGGAAGCCAACAGCCCAGTGACAAGAAACTCCAGTGCCTCCTACCGTCAACAACGAAACCTGGTAGAAGGCCAAACAAGCGGCCAACACACGTAACAAACCACATAGCATAAAACCGTCGCCAATATGGCATGCAAAAATCGTAATGACCGACTAGTTCGGCAAGGTTCGGTGAACATCGAGAAGCTAAAGGCGGTGGGTTGCTCATAGTGAAATCACACAGGGAAACCGATCAGACAGAAATCAGCGCACAACAATACGCTGACTGGAAAAAAAATCTAGAAGTGCCAAAAAACTAGTCCAGCTCGTCCTCTCCCAGTGGAGCTAAAGTCTTTTGCGTATCGAGCGCTACCATAATTTGCTCTTCAACGAGCTCTTCTGCTTGCTTGTTGTCAGTATCCACACCACCTATAGATATTAATTAGAAAGGATACAACCGTTATGATAAAATCAAAAATCGTACAAACCTCGAAGAGATATCCTAAGCTCACGCTGAGCAGCAATTTTCTTCAGATTCTTTTGGCGAATCAATTCGAAGGCAGCCATTATCTTCCTGCAAACGATCACCATTAGCGTTGTCAACACCGTTGTTCCCCACTAATTTTAGATAACATCCTGTAAAATCCCCCACAAACCTTCGCCTCTCAATAACTTCTTGGCTGGCTCTGTTCTTTTCCTCGTTATCTTCACGCTCGAAGCGAACTGCTGTCTTCTTCAAGTTGTTCTTGATTTCCTTGAATAAAAAACATTTGAACGACAAGAGTAATGTGAAGAACAACCAACAACAAAGCTATATATCAGTGGGCATTAGGTCTATATAAAATGTGATTTACCTTCAACTTCTGCTCACTTAATTTCACGGGTGGACGAGGACGCCATTTAAATTGCGTCAAACGTTCCAAGGCCTTCCGACAAAGTTCGCGACCCTAAAAATGTTACGACATATTCAAAAAAATACAACAGGAGGGTTGAAGATGAATAAAAGCAAGGGGGAAGTTTGGTTTCAATAGAGCTGGTACCTGGAAAGTATACAGCCTAAAACCAAGATCGGCTCCTATTCTTCCTCCAAGCGTTGAGCATGTCACGAAATATCGACCAGTTGGATCCCAGTATCCCTAAATAATGACACCTCCCAGTTGCTCCAAATTGTACATCTAATCTACAAATTGGGTAACTGTATCATACTGTTGTTATCGAAGAAAATGCGAAAGGTGAGAACTGATAATAAAAGATAATAAATCGATGGATATAGAGGAAGCTAACCTTGTTAAATCCCGGGTGCTCTACGACATTGGTGCGTTTAGCTTCTTGCAAGGTTGTGTCAACAAACATTACATTACCACCATTCGACCGTTTCGCCAGGATAGCCAACCATCCACCATGTGGAGCCCACGATACCTGAACCACAAAACCTAAGAACGGTGAAAAACTTCTCGAAAAAATCTGACAAAAAATAATAAAAAATAAAAAGGCACCTCGTTGAATTGGACTCCAGGATCCAATTTGCTCATCAGCTTAGGCGCATGACTGTTAGGTTCAAGGCGATAAACTAACGGTGTTACTTTAGCTTGATTACCAGTAAGAACACAGAACTTTTCACCTAAATAACACAGAATTTCTTTGCTGCATAAGTGTTTTCAAAAAAGCGGACGTCTTCACGTACCATAGGGTTGCCAGCCAAAGTTGATGAACGGTTCAGGAAGAGGGAGATTCATTAATGATACATCTTTCTTATCAATCTCGAAGATTTCCAAGTGGTAAGTGCATCCACCTACATACTTCACTTCACCTCCTTCCTTCATTTGTTTCTTTGAGTACCTATAACGACAATATAAAGACATTTGTGCGGCGTTTCAGCAATGAAAATGAACGCTAGTAAGGTACAAAGGACCCAGAAATTACCAAATTCAGCGTTTCTGGTAAATTTTGGGAAACATACAAACGATTTTCAGGACAGCAGTGACGAAGGGAAACCACTAGCAAAAAATAGCGAGAAAAAAAACTATTCCAATTGCAGCGAATTTGCAAAATTAAAAAATCTTACTGCAGTATAAAGCATAGAACGAAAAACGGAGGTGTTAATGATAAAAATGAGACAAGTCACTGAATGGCTGTTAAACTTTACGTAAACCTAAATTAACAGACCGACCTCATAGTGTAAACAGCAAGGCGTTGGCCACTTTTTTGCCAAAACATTTGAGCGTCAGCAACGTTGTGAATACGGCCTGATCTCAATCTCTGTTGGTTAGGCATCTGCACCAATCCAAATTCAGCAGGAAGAGAGTCTGTACACTGAAAACAAAAGCTACTTTAACAAGACCCGAAGATTTCATTAGAAAAAAACTTTGCAAGAACCTACTTCAGCGTAATATGAGATGATGTTCTGGGTCGGGCTCCATGAAAATGTTTTGATATTTTCCACAATAATGTTGCGATGATCAACTAGTGCGAATTTTTCTGTTTCAAAGACAGAAATACCATTGACCTGAAGCGGTGATTATATACGAAAAATGTCAGCAATCAGTGAAATTGCAATCCGCTACCTTCTTTTCCTTCTCGAGTTTGTCCTTTTCTGGTGCCTTCAGACATGCAAAGTATTTCTCGTCGAAAGACCATCTGTAAATAATTTTCCGAGAAAATTCCGAAAAAATGACATTTCTACAACTACATTTTAAATGAAGCTTTGAGTCATGCATATGCGTATCGATTCGAGATATAAAAAAGGAAATCTATACAACGCACTGGAAAAAAGGCCAACAGGGCAATTGGTCGCGATTCGTGAGCGCATAGAGAGAGTATCCCTTCAACATTTCACCAGTCACAACGTCCCAGATACGTAAGCAGTCCTCATCGTCGCCCCAATGATTTTTCTCACCGGCTTCAGCATACGTCACCAAATATCTGGAGGAAATATACGTATGATTCTACAGTTTAACGACGTTGAATGTTTTTCACAACTTACGTCTCACAAGGCGAAAAATCGATAAATTGCACGTT
Organism: Ostertagia ostertagi; assembly: GCA_036418205.1. Lineage (NCBI taxonomy): Eukaryota > Metazoa > Nematoda > Chromadorea > Rhabditida > Trichostrongylidae > Ostertagia > Ostertagia ostertagi. The sequence continues at coordinate 8,770 of MU872121.1, read as the reverse complement.
ATCATGAGCAAAACGTTGAACTCGTGCAAATTCAGGTCCTCCCCATAATGCCACTCCACGTTTGTGAATAGTGGTCAAATATGAACCATGGGGTGACCATTTGAAGACAGTATCAGTCCAAGACTAGAAGTTGAAGAGTAATAAACAAGTACTCTTAAAGCAAATCCAATAGACTTACCAGGTCTTTCAGCTTTTCCTTGATCACCGGCAATTTCGGGATCGTGCCCTTTTGATATGCCAGTAGCAAGCAACAGTTGGAACACCATCCTTTTCGTACTGTACTGCGAACTGATCGCGACATCGAGGATGTTGCATCCACCACCAGAGATCACCCTATAGAAACATTACCGTAGAATGGAGAAAAACGGCTAGTAACCCGAATATTCAAACACATTACCACATCATTATAAGGAGTTGGTTTGGGTGGTTGCCAATTTTGTGGAGGTTGTTGGAAATTCCGAGCTTCATTGAAAAGCAAAGCGGAGAAGACGTGATTTTTGTCCAGCTTGTATCCATTAAGAACACCTTTAGCGTACTCAGCTTTCACTTTGTCGGGAAATTCAATAAATACGCAGCCCTAAACATTGCTTTTATAAAAAGCTAATATCACACTTTCAACACACTTGCCTTGCTTCCTCCATCCTCCGAAGGTGGGAAATAAGCTTTGTGATCGGCTCAACATTGGTGAAGACCTTGCTAAGGAACAGTGCCGCAATTGGGCACATCGTCTGGTCCCACAATAGGAAGACCAAAAATGATCAAACAACACTCTTCGTATTCTTCCATGGAAGGTTTTTGTCGAAGTACATCCATGACAAGCTCTAGAAATGATTTTTGAAAATTCTTATCTTCATGAGCTAGACACTTAAGTATCCCTGTTGCATCGACGCCTCTTTACCACAAAATCCTCCCATTAAAAAAGTGGCTAAAACTGGGTCAACATGAAAAACAAAAAACCGACAAAGAACCGCACCATACCTTCATCAGTGATGTCGTCGACGAAGTCTTCTGGATCGGAGAAGTCAGGCTCCTCTTCATTTTCTTTATTAACGTCTATTTCGACCATTATTGCTGATACGTCGCCAGAGCCAAAACTCGACGGTTACCTGTCATAAAAACAATTGATAAAATAGATCTAAATAGTCCCTATCAAGTCGTCATCGATCCACGACAGAAAGATTTTTTCAAGTCTGCTCAATAGGCCGGCTTTTTAAGCCATTACCTATACGCCGCCAGAGAAGCAAAAAACAGCACAAACAATTTGTCATTAATTAGGCGATGAGGGTTAGCAAATAGTGCTATCGAGCAAAGGGCATCATGTTCAAGTAAAAAAAGGCTACACTGACATTTCCCTGGAAACTACGGGATGAACTTGGTCCGCTCACTGACAGGCGCAATATACACGTGTTACCAAAGATATGTCTGGAATCTTGACCCACCGAGAAATCACGTCATGGTAGCGGGACTGAACGGTTCAGAGTAAAAAAAAAGGTGGGACCAAACAACCACTCTAACAAGAAGATGATAACAATTCGAACTAGACCCAAAAGAAGGAAATCAAAGCTTAAATGCGCTACTAACTTAACTAGACCGTAGATCGGACGAATAGGTATCAAAAGTGTGCAACAGCGCGTTACAATTACAAAATGGTACGCGAAATTGCAGACAAGAGACAATACCGTAAGCTAGTGCTGCAAAGAGACGTCTTTTAATCGCATTCATGACCGATGCACACAACACACATACGTGAGATTCGGGATTTGGCGGAGTCGTTCAGTTTTATAAGATAGGCGATGTCATAGTTTGCGAATCGAGCGATTCGCTAGCGAATCGCTGGATCCGAGCGTTGCGCCAGCGAATCGAACGTTGCACCAGCGAATCGAACTAGTCGAACTGGGAGCACAGAACGGTATACCGTAGCACCACGGGATTGGTTTCGAAACTGGTTACAAGGCTTCTGTCAACCAGGGGGTGAGAGTGTAGAAGGAAAAGCAGACGTTCTTTGTGGTAGTGGGACTAAGCCTTTTAAAGGAGGTCTGTAATAGTGCGCTTGTGTGAGAGCTCCCAGACAGCACAACAAAACGCTGAATTGCCTAGCCTCACGGTTGACAGATGTCCGGAGACCTTCAAACTGAGCTTCCCGTGACGCAATGCTACGGACTGCCCGAGCCATGTTGCGCCATACTTTGCACAAGCTAGTGATTGAAATGGATTTCATTGACAAAGTGGGAGCTTGCACCGATATGGAAGTTTGACACGTTGAACCTTTATACCGATTTCCTTGTGAAAACGTTGAAGGTATTAACTTCACATCACGTACAGCATGCTAAAACTATCGCCCGCAGTCCGATCGCAACATGGCTGACCTGAAATCGTCTATCCGGACTTTTGATAACCGACTCGTTTTGACTTCGAACAACCTCAGTTGCGCACGAAACCTTATGAAGTTGCAGCGGCCCGGAGGCTCATTTATCAAGCGAAGAGCTGGAACTCATTAATTCCCACCAGAATTTGTCAGGCTGACACCCGAACTATACTGAACCGTACTCTCCGTAGGAGGCTCATTACCAGTGAAGAGTGGAATCATATAGTTGCTCCACACAGTGTTGTAATTCTTCTTGTTTTGTATCGCCAGCGAAGAAACCAGGATGTAGTTGACTTCGCTATCATGTTTCTGCGAAATAGACACCAGAGGAAATTCTCGCGCCTGGAACTTTCAACTGCCTGGTCTTGGCCTCCGATTCCCTCACTTGCTGGACAGCTTTTCCCTTCGACTCACTTTACTTGTTCACACGTTTTATAAGCGAGCGTCCGATACTTCCCTACTACCCAGTACCTTTATGTGCTCGTATTGCTGGTATTTCATACTCAAGCTGCATCTGTGGGTCGTTGAAGAACGCCCGCCTCGGATCAACATTGTCATTGTTAGACACGGCAGCGGATTAGGCGCAGAATCCTATTCAGTTATTATTGAACCCTTTAGAGAATGTTCATTCAATCTGTCGATTGCTTTAATGAAAGACAAGGATTTTCGTGTACACCTCGATCTTACGGGATCTCTCACTCATTTCAAAGGCTCCTATCCAGAAATTTCTGCCGACATCAGTTGGACGGGTGGACGATTAGCTTCTCGTCACACTTCGTATCACGCTGAAGAAGGCGTGAACTTACTGTAGCTTAGAGTAATTGACATCCTAGCTAGGGAGTACATCACATCACTTGTGACTGATTATTGAGCTAAACAACAACACACAACATCCAAGCACGGTGTCAATCGCACAGAGTCGGTTCACGAAACCCTACAGTAAATAGAGCCTATAAATAGGCGTGCGTGCAACATTTACAACAGAATGTATTTCCCAAACCGATTGTACCCAACCAGAATCCTTGTTTAAGGCATATATGTGTATGTGTATAAAAATGATTCGAGTTTTATTGTTATCTTCTACAGTGCCTGACAATTTCACTAGTATCATCTCAACTCCTAGTGCCCTGTGCGAGCCAAAGCATCGTTAAGTACGTTCTCACGTTCCGCCGCTTGTAATTCTTGAAGATTTCTAGCCTGAACATTAGGAACTTTGAACGCTAAGCAATATTATGAAGCACTAAAAACTGAACCCATACCTTTCTCTTCTGGTTCCATTTGAAAAGGAAATAGATTCCTACATAACTGGCCATAGCAGCACGGAATATATTCGCTCGTCCAAAATGCTCATGAGGGTTCATGTATGCCCGCTTGGTAGTGACGACCTGATTCCAGAACCCACGAACAGCCTCCATGTCTGCGCTTTCGGAAACCAAAGACAATTAGAATATCCTAAAGTTACCAGATGGAGGGAAGAAATTTTAGGAGAGGTACCCTTATCACGTGACACGAAGTTGCAAGCTAATTGGCTTTTATAACACTTCGAGAAAATTGGTTAATACGACTCCAAGTCACATGAACGCAAATACACGGTTACTAAAAGAGCAGCTATCAACGCAGTGATGCCTTCAAAATACTTCGCAACAGTAAAACGCTACATAAAACCGGCTTCTAAAAGATATAAAATGTGAGTGCGCCTTTCAAAGGCAAATCTCAGCAATGTCGAAGACCAAGCAACAAACTGAATCGATAAATACTCCGCATACATACAAACTACAATACTATCACTGAACATTAGTGAGGACTACGAACTTGGGCGTAATTAGAACGTGGAAAATCTGAACATTGAGCACCCACTACTTGAGAACAACACAGTCGGCTCGACAGGAAAGACACGAACCACCCTGACGGGCTAACTCCAGCATATTGTATCACGCAAAGAACCACTTAAGTCATAATGTTACATATGAAAAGCTTATCTACACGAAAGCAATGCTTTAGCAAGTACTTTGGCAAGTGAATTATAGTGGGTATTGTCACAAAGAAGAAGCAACCATTCAGCAAACATTTGCACATCCGAGTCTTGCAAGCCCGGTATCTGCTCCCGCCATAAGGACAATGAAGAGGACCTTGAAAAAAAAAACATTTGCAGTGAAAATAGAATTGATCGCAAAATGCCCTCCTCTAGCTGGTTTATTTCGTATACCGTAACATCCAAAAAAGCTGTCACTTCAAACAAAAGATGTCAATGTTTGACAATTGCCTGGCAAGGCATTTTTACAAATTTTAATGGAAGTGGAAAGCACATACCAGCCATTAGTGAAATCAAGTTCATCGGGTGGACCAGCTAACCACCGAACGATACTTTGTGAAATAGCCTTTCGTTTAGCACACGCATACAAGAGAGTGATGAAAGCATCTCGACAAAACTAAAATCTGTTCTATATCAAAATTCTCCTAGAGGAGTTTCTCAGTTAATTGGAAAGCAGTACTCACAGCGTTTTTGTTCGAAATATTCTCCTTGAGGGAGTCAACGTTCACTGCGGATGACAAAGCCATTAGTTGTTCCCTGCTCAGCTCCATTAGTCCAGTGAACATGTGTGGAACTACGTCGCAGTTTATCTGAACGGATTTACGTGTTATGCTTACCCTAATGGCTGATTTGAGTCAAAAAAATCTCATCACAAAACACCTAATAAGTAATGTAACATCTGCTCAAAATAATTTCGAAAGAATACTCTCAGGTCTAATTTGCTGTCATTGTTTATATGAGATGCAATATTGAAAAGAAGGACAAAAGCAGAATCTCAAAAAAGTTTTGAAAGAGAAACTTACGTCTTCTATGCACCTCTTGGAGCACAAACTCATAACGGAAAATAACGACAAAACGATGCGAGCAACATCCCTGGGGGTTCCAACAGTAAGCGCTCGTGCTACCACGGAACGCCCTTTTCCTATCTGAAAAAACAGCGTTCTTGAACTGAAAAATCTCAGCTAATCCCCTCCCTCATCCTAGTTGAAAACACTTCAAACCAAACTGAATGTGACAGAGCCAACATCATATTTCCAACCTATTCAAAAAGTACCTAAGATAAGCTACCCTCCCCTTCAAAAAGCGAGAAAGTGTCGGGTGCAGACCAAACACCACAACTGACGACGGCCTCCAAGTAAATCTGGTTAGAAGTGTTCATAGTGATAGCTGATTTCTGGTAAATGATAGTTGTAATTAGTGACAATCGATAGAATACAACTGCAACAGGCTAATCATTTCATTGGCAGAAAACATTAACATTTTGTGAAGGCCGTCGTCACTTGTCG